>BTPG01000002.1:289306533-289446533 GCA_036245525.1 Semisulcospira habei | reverse complement strand
GTCGTCTTGATATCAAGCAACCCGACAATGACTCTGCTTCGTTCTATAAATACGACGCTATCAGCACGAGAAACAGCTAAAAATAGATTGACACGCTAACGGCTGCACAGAATAAACTATGTGCGATTACGCGTGTGCTTTTGCTGCGTGTCCAAACTGCTGCTAAATTTCATTAGGCGTGTCGACAAGGCATACTAAACACAAATGGTGCTGAAATGTGTCTTCAAATTTATGCGTAATGGTACTTTAAGTTTGGTGTCGCCGTTTCAAACAAAAGAAAGGAAAAGAATTTTTCCAGTTGTCGCTATTTTTGTCTTTTTTAATTGTTATTTATTGTTTTTATGTGTTAATTTTGTTATTGATAACAGCGAATGACTACGTTCACCGTAAGCAAAGACTCTTAGGCCCATGACGGCCGCAGTGGGCCCCCGCACGACTGTGCGCGGGCCCAGTGTGGCCGTTGTGGGCCCGAGTACGTTTTGCTACCGGGATTATTAAATCAGTGCATAACACAAGTAGGACACAAATAAAGGACTCTAGAGAGAAAGAAAAAAGGAAAACACAACAAACAAATCAACAAACAAATAAACAGTATATGACATTTTTGCATTTACAAATTGAACGATCACAATAACAAATAACACTGCAAAACTTAAACACACACACACACACACACACACACACACACACACACACACACACACACACACACACACACACAC
Organism: Semisulcospira habei; assembly: GCA_036245525.1. Taxonomy (NCBI): domain Eukaryota; kingdom Metazoa; phylum Mollusca; class Gastropoda; family Semisulcospiridae; genus Semisulcospira; species Semisulcospira habei. Next base: position 289,445,811 of record BTPG01000002.1, on the reverse strand, counting down.
ACAAAACCCAACGCCAAACACAATCAACAACAAAGTTTAAAAGAATGTAAAAGTGCATTTGAAGAGCCAGACACAGCGAGTTACAGTCATGCTGTGACATCAGTACTATTGGTTTCTCGAAACAGACAAAAATGGAAGTTAGCCGTCTTGAATTTTGAAACTCTCCATCTTTTCTTCCCGAATTACGTATGGCTTTCACGGCAAATTACATGAGAAAAACGGCTCACGTTTTTTTGGTTAATTAAACTTATGAATTAAAACATTGCAACAAGGGGATTGCGTAGCATAAATTATCATGGTACGCACTTATAATATTTTGTTTATTTAAAACAAAAGACCGTAAAATCTAAAGTATTGGGGGGGGGGGGGGGGTGTTGTTGCATGTCATACGCTCTCCCACCTTGTTAACTTATTTTCTGATGATTTGCAATATTTTAAACCCCAAAATGGATTTTAAGTCTTACTCTCCCACAACTCTAGAATGGAAGTCATTTAGTTCTGAGAGCTTAATAGTTTAAAATGTAGACACACAACGGAAAGCCTGAAAAGTTACCTGTACTTCATGCTTCACAGCAACATCCTCTGACCGCAGTTCCAGCCGCCTCTCGTCGCAGACGGTCTAGCTGCGGCCACCGTGGCTGTCTGTCTATCTGTCTGCGCGTATACAGCTTGCAGGTAGGCAGGCACAGGGGAAAATGAAAAATAAATGGGTAGGGCTAACAACAGTAAAATTACTTCTTATCATCTTTCACCAGCCACCATCGTCCTATTGATCAAAGTCGCCACTTCTAATAACCCACATCCCGGCGGTAACTGGCGAAAACAGACCCACGCAAAAGGCGAAGATCCTCATGAGCCCCCGCGCGCTCATGAGGATCTATGCCTCGTGCTTCAAGTTTTCTGCGCTCCTTGTATAGAATATGGTCAGTTGTTTTCCAGTCTGCAGTGAATTAGTAGCAGATATAATGATCGTACACCGGCAGTGCGAGGCTTGAGCTTCGTTGACTCTTTCATCACGCAGATTTTATCTACAGCACAGATACCCTCCGAAGCGTTCGTCGGTTGCATGAATCAGATAATACTATCCTACTCCAGCCACTACGGAAGATGCTCCGCTCCTGGTGCCAGTTGCATGAGTCAGCTTTCGTCCTGCCGGCTTCGTCCTGCGACAGTCACTAAGCAAGGTGCTCCGCCATAGCGGAGCACCTTGCTTAGTAGCTGGCGCAGGACTAAGCTCTCTCAGGCAACTGGTTTGTTGGTTAACTCATTCAGCCCGATGCACGTATTTCCCAAATTTTGGAGGCATTATCTAACGACTATGCACCTGTTGCAGGAGATGGATCGACCGTGATAATTCAAAGGTAGTGCCAGATTAGCTTGGCGCCGACAGCTAATCTGGCACTACCCTTAAACTATCATGGTCGATCCACCTCCTGCTGTTGTGCGTCATGGCTGAATGGCTTAACCCGGGGTTTAACGTCCACGGCACCGGAGTGATGAATGAACGGCCGTAACGGGCTGGTTATGGGAAACAGATAGCCAGCTATTGCCTATGGAGTAAGACATGAACACTGATTAATTCAGGGGCACTGCAACTGTGCCAATTCGATTTACCAGGACATTTAACGGACATGCCATCTGAACAAGCCCGTCTTTTTGCCTGGGCAGCTTAGTGCAACTGGTCTCTGTTACTGCTGCTTAAGTGGAGCACCGTGCTTAGAGACTAGCGAAAAATTCAGCTGAGAGTCAGCTGCCCTCTGCGTATAGTATGTTTCAGGCTATTTTAAACGTAAACCGGCTGCAGCGGGTTTAAACTCGCCTGCAGGGGCATTTGATAAGCGATGCCTCAATTAGGCGCAACTGTAATGGGTTTCTTTTGTGTATTGGCTTGCGAGGATTTCGGCTTGAGGTAAATTAGTTATCGATTGGGTAGGAAAGACAGCCGCAATTCTTTGGGGTAGGCTTGGTGGAAGCGGCTGTCGCAAAACATCTTTGGGCCCACGACGGCCGCAGTAGGCCCGTGCGCGGGTCCCGGCCACTTCAGTCGTCGTGGACCCAAGAGATGTTTATGGATATGCCGTTCAAGTGGTTTACTAAGGATGGACAATAGTGAGATGGGGCGATAGTTATTAACATCAGTCATATCTCTTGTTTCCGGAGGGGTATAACCTTGGCTTTTTTGTTCCTTTGGGAAAATATTCGTTTGAATGCACTAGTTATAAATATAGGTTATTGTTTCAATAACATAAGGAATAGCTAATTTAAGTATTTTGGGGCTGATTTCATCTGGCCCGGACGATTTCTTATTCTTCATTGAACTAATTGCCCTACAGACTTCGTGCACTGCCAGTGGTGGAATCACGAAAGGATCAGATCCTGCAGTTCAGTCGCGTTCTACAAAAGTCAACTAGTCTGTCTGAGCAAGAGTACGGCTGAGAACTTGCTTCTGAAGGGACAAGAGACTCGGCAACTGAGAGGAAATGGTCGTCAAACATGTCTGCAGTCAGATGAGAAGGGATTAAAGGAGATTTGTTACACTTGCCTCCAGTCACTACGTAGCGATACAGAGCGTGGACATGTCTTTGTCTTGTTTAATCAAGCGATCAATGAAAGATTCACTGTCGCACAAGAGATTTTACGCGATTACGCTCACGCTTAAATTTAGTGAAGCGCTTCTGCTGTTTCAGATCATCTCTCACCCTCATGGCTTGAATGATGTCTTCAGTAAGCCACGGCGGGAGTGATGCGTGATTGACGCGTCTTCTCCGCAGGTGCGCATGTTTTTTTAAGATGTTAAGAAAGATGGTATACCAAACAGACAGAGTGCTGTCAGGGTCAGATTTACTAAATACTTCAATAAAAGGTGCGCTGTTAAGATCAAACAGAAACTCGCTTTCATTAAAACTTTTAAAGGAGCGATAGGTGATAAACGTATGGCATCCTTTCTTTGCTTTAGGGAGTTTAGTACAACACGTACAGCGAATGGGAAAGTGGTCGCTGATACTAAGGTTACCGACACTCCCAGACACATTATGAACAGACTCTGGCTTGGTTGTGTATATATGATCTATGCGTGTGGATGTTGTTTGTGTGATCCGTGTGGGTGAAGTGATTAACTGTTGCAGACCCAACAACATTAACGTAGAGTCCCACGCATGGTGAGGCTTTAGCATGTCTGTGTTAAAGTCTCCCATGAGGATGACATTGGAGTTGGGATTACAAGCTTTATCACACGTACTAAGGAAATCATCATACCACTCAAAGTTCGCAGCAGGGTTGCGGTACAGAAGGCCGATAAGAAATGATGGAGATTGGGGGGCCTTCAGATCAAGCCACATACACTCAACATCTTTGTAAATCATGTCGTCTGCGTATAAAATCTTGAATAGACGAGTGAACATAAGCAGCTAATCCTGTCTGTCCATGGGTCGTAGGATCACGTCTCATGACAGTAAATCCAGGAACTTGGATGGATATATCTGATACATTTGAATTGAGACGTGTTTCGGACAGTCCAAAAATATGAAACGGGTCTGCTCCATTTAGATAAACACATATGTCAGGCAACTTATTGCAAAGATGGTAAATATTGAGATGACCAATGCGGAGATCTTTCGTCTTGAGTTTTACGCCACTCATTTCACGCAAAGTCAATGTGTTTGTGGGAAAAAAGAAGAAGAAGAAAATCAACAGAATGTATCCGTAACACGTGCCAAAATAGAAAATAATAATAATAATACAAAAATTACTAAAAAGTATAAAATCACTAACTAAACTATTCTAAATGCAATAAACACAACAAACAAAGACTAGAGGCGTAATCACTGGACGCAGGGGAATAGACCTTCAGAAGGTTTACACACGTCCGGTGGGACTAAAATATACCAGGTACTCTTCGATGTCTCACACCCCGAATCAACAACAGATTAAAATCCGGAGAAAATTAGTTTTCAGCAATTGTCACAAGTAACAGTGAGAGTCTGTGTGGCTGCGATTCGTGCAACTAATGAATGTTAACACAGACAGACGGCAGTAGCATTGAAAACTATAGTCCACACTTGTGACGGAAATATCGTCCGAATGAGACTGCAGAGCTCGCTAGAGAAAGTCCTTCAAGCGACTCCGTATACAGTGTAATTAATCTGTATGGTGAAGAACTACACTGGACGTCGTAAGCACTCGCTCTAAACACACGATGTAATGTTTGGTTGTTGTTTTTTCTCATCAACAATGAAGGTCAAGTCACTGACGTCTTTGTATCACGAAAGAAAATGACACATAATTTTATTATTTCCTGATAGAGAATGCAAATGAGAAAAATAGCACACAACCTAAAAGAAATAAAATTGAAATGACGCAGAAACTCTGTCCACCCGAGCAGTCACAAACACTGTTTCAAACGACAGTTTTATATATACATATATATTTGAACGGCACTTGGCACTGAATACACACGTACACGAGTGTCCACGTTTAGCTTGCAGTGTCCTACAACGCGAACCAACAAAATAATGCAGTCTGCGCTACAACAAACAAACATCCCTAACTTCCCTAATTACACCGGGGGAGGGGGGAAGGGGCGGAAAGGGGGGAGAGGGCGGAGGGGGGCGTGGGGCGAGGTGGAGGGTAATGGGGTGGGGTGCGTGTTACTGCTGTGAGTAGAATTGCAATATGGCTTGTTCAATGCTAACACTTAGCGCCTGAACTTGATGTGAATCAAGAGGGGAGGCAGTGAGGGCTAATCCCCTCTTCTCCCATCCTCTGGTATTAGGCGCTGAAAGATGGCTCGCTGTCATAGTAGATGGTAAGGGAGGGTACCCCGTAGCAGCGGGCAGTTGTAGCGGCCGACTGTGCCTCTGTTCCTGACGCAGAGGGGTGGTGGTGTGTACCCGAGACCTGCGAGAAGCCTCCAGGCCACTGCTGTTGGTCGCGGAAGACTCACGCCTATCAGCGGTCTGACCATGGGCTGGCTCAAGAGCGGCGGGGGCCGGCCCGGGCTGCTGGTGGTGTTGCGTAATACGCTTGTCCTCACCAGTGTACTGTGACCCGGGGAGAGGACGCGGATCGGATGAGTGGCCACTGCTCTGTGCGGCACGTCTGTCCTCACCCGGGGACGGTCGGCGGCAGGTCAGCGCGTCGTATGTTCCGGGCCAGTGCACTAACACCGTGGTCGCTGGGGTGCAGCTTATCATAATACATGACCTGCTTGGATGCACCGATGCTTGACAGGAAAGTTGATGTGTGGTCGATAGAAGTTACCTTTTCCTGTTTGCACACAGTTTTGAGGGCTTTGTTTGAGTCGCGTGCAGGTCGGTGTAGGGGATGATGGCTGCCACGTGTCGGGAGGAGGGAAGACATTTGTAGTCTGGCTTTGGGGAACTTCAAGTTGCTGACAGCAGGCCGCAAAGTTTGAGCCAGGTATGTTGGCTGACAGCCCCATCCCAGCAGCTGTTGATGCCGACGTGGATGGTGACAGTCCGTATAGGGGTTGTGCACTCAGCCACTGACCCAGGTGATCGGCCACCCTGAGGCCTGACACTGACAGGTTCTGCACCATAGCGTCAGCAGTCGTCATCCTCTTCTCATCGATGAATTTGGTGACAGAATCTCCAATGACAAGAGTGTTTATCTCAGGGCGGAATTTCATTCTGCGGAGTCTGTCTAGTGGTGTCATATTGCTGTCATGCTGCTTGTAAGTTTGATGTCCCTTTTTCACGCCGGTATTTTGGGGCTGGAGGACAGCAGACTGACCCAACCCTTGGAACCTGTTTGATGTTGACACGTTGGCTAGGAATTCAACGCTGACAATGTCAGCATGATTGTGCTGTAAGGAGAGTGCAGAAGTGGAGGGTGCTGGGGAAGGTTGTCGAGCATGAGGTTTCTTTATCGCAATGGACTGGCTAACGAAAGTGTCAAGGCGTTTGTTGATTTCGTCTAGCTTTTCTGCATGACAGTATCTGGAGGAAACGAGGTTGCTCATCTTTTTGGCGAGTATTCACGACTTTCCCAGGCGTCACTGACTAAACGCATGTGGGCCGCCATTGCCGTTACTATATTTAGGATTATGTTATCAATTTCCGGTGCACGAGAAAATGGCTACAGCACAAAAGCAAAACACTCGAAGCAGTGGAGCGTTCTGTTCCGTGCATGGTTGCCATTACAGCCAAAGAACTTCGAACAGTCTTCTTGCACATCTTTGTTTTGACCACAAGCCTCTAACAAGAAAGGAATGTTCATGTCAGCCGCCGTATCGTCTTCACAGAATGCCACCGAATGATGCAGATATGCAGAGACAATGGTTAGCAGCTCTCAACAGGAAAAGCCCTCCGAAAAACGTTTTTGTATGTTCTTTTCATTTCGTGGACCGGGAGCCAACACAAGACAACCCAGTACCTGAACTGTACCTTGGGTACAAGAAGACAACATTCAAGAAAAGACGTGTGCTTGTACGTACCACAGCTTCAGCGAACATAAACGCGATCGAGCTGTCCATTCTCGGAAACAGAAAACGAAAGAGTTCGACCACTGCTGATGCTTCAACGAAACAGCTCTGTCTAGGTTAGCATTCTTTTTCTAACATCTTTTACCTAGATGACACCCCCCCCCCCCCCCCCACGTGTAAATCTACTTTATTACATGTGTACACATATAAGTCTGTAGTTTACAACTTGCTTACCAAAATGAATCCATATCAAAAAGTTGATTGCCACGCGTTTAAAATGCAGAGAAGAACCCAAAGGAGAAAGAAACACGCTTAGAGAATGTTGACAGTTACAACACTATTAATATTTGGGATGAAAACCCTTTTTCAAAATAGACAAACAAGTGTACAGTCTGTTGCTTCTTTTGTTTTGTTGAGAGAAGCAAGGTGCCACCCTGCCGCTCTCTCAACAAAAAAAGATAAGAAAAAAACTGACTGTACACTTCGGTTTTGTTTTGTTTTTTAATTTTGCAATAGGGTTTTCACCCGAAATATTAATATTAATGTGTTGAAACTGTCTTATCTAATTGTTTCTTTCTCCGTTGGTTTCTTCTCTTCACTATTTGCTTGTCAAAACAATCACAAATTTACTGCAGATTAATTTTTTGAGCCTGAGCCATACTGAAATATGATGAAGCCAGCTGGAAACTTATTCCTCATGAGCCCCTGTATATGCAGGGCTAGGGACTCATGAGGATCTGCCTCTAGCAATGTAGCAATTGAATGTTGTTTGCTGTAGCAATGTAGCAATTGAATGTTGTTTGCTGTACTTTGACAAGGGCTAACTTCAGATCTTGGTTTCTAAATACTACACTACTTCAGACATATTGTGTTTGTGCAGCTGCTTTTGAGTCATCTCATTCTGAAGATGAGGGAGTTATGGAAATGCCCTGCACTTCAGACTCAAGCCTCTTGTCTGCAACACCAGGTGAAAAACACGCCACAACTATGGATGCTTCTACTCAGTGGATTGACATTCATATAGAGTGCCATGACTACAGCAAACCGTGGCTGCAGAATCAAAGGGAACAGATGCTACTAAAAACAAAAGCTGAAAATGATGCAAAGAAAACAAAACACAATGATGCAACAATTCAGTGCCAAATTTCTGAAGATCAGGGTGTGGCTGCTACACTTATAAAGACAGACAGTGATGCCAAATTGTATTGCGGTATCCCATTTCTGGTTTTTACAACTTTGGTCACATGCTTACTACCACATGCTGACCGAACATTCCGCATGCCTGTTGCTGACCAAATTCTGGTGACTTTGATGAAGCTGAAACTCAATCTGTTGTATGCTGATTTAGCAAGACACTTTTCTGTTTCTGAAAGTCTTGTCAGCAAGACAGTCTCTTACTGGATTGACACCATGGCCAGTCATCTTTCTATGCTTATTGTGTGGCTGCCAAGGGAGACAATTAGAGCAACAATGCCGAAGTGTTTCAAACGTCACTATCCCAAGACAACATGTGTGCTAGACTGTGCAGAAACAATTATGCAAAAGGCAAGCAATCTCAGGTCACGTGGTGAGTCCTACAGTAACTACAAGTCGCATAACACTGTGAAATATTGTGTTTCAATCGCACCATGTGGGTTAGTGATGCATATATATCTCTAGGGCCTATGGTGGGCGTGCCAGTGACAAATTCATTGTTCAAGACAGTGGTGTGCTTGACAGACTATTGCCTGGTGATGAGGTAATGGCGGACAGGGGGTTCACAATTTAGGATTTACTGTTTACCCGTAGGGTCAGTCTGAATATTCCAGCTTTTTCACATGGAAAGCAGCTACCTGACCAAGAAGTTACAAGAACACGTCGCATTGCCAATGTTCGCATTCATGTGGAATGAGCCATCAGGAGGATGAAAGTTTTCCGAATTCTCAAGGACACTGTCCCTGTCTCAATGACTAAAAAGATTGACAAAATTCTGCGCATATTATGTGCAGCTCTGGTGAATCTTGGCAGTGATCTTATCAAAGAAAAGGTTGAGGCAGATGAGTGAGTTTATGTAGCAGCTGCATATTATATGTCACTTTGTGTCAGTTATGTGCAAGTATTCAAATGAATCTTGAAACTGCATCTAGGATATTATTCAGCTGGTGCATCATACTGTCATATGACTTGGAACTGTTAGAATGCTGTTGAACATGCAGTCATGTATTCATTTTGGTTTTGTGTCACTGTGTAAGTGTGTTGTGCTAAATATGTACTTTTAGGATATTATACACAGAAGTTTAACCACTTGTTCAACAGTTTAAGAAACACAGCTGCTGAAAGGGTCAACGTCACTATATATTTCAGCATAACCTACCAAGCGCGAATCGACCCTGCTGAATTTACCTATTCATAAATGTGTACATCTACTCAGTGCAAATTTGTGCTGCCACTGCTCCGCTCAGATTTTATAGTGGAGTGGATATGCTGGATATTCAGATTATCTCCGAGTATGTTTACATCTAAATATTATTGGAAGATCATTGCAGCAAATTTGTACTGGGTTGATACATACACATGCCGAGGTGGGGGTCTAAATAAATATAGCGAAGTTGACCTCTTCAGCAACACTGATGCACTCGCTCAATCTGACAAGACAACCACAATGTATTCATATAACGTTTTATGCTTTGCAATTTTATTTTTGTTTTAGCTGGCGTTCATAAAAAGCTTGTGATTTAGCAGATAACATCACTTCAGAATACATGTATATTTCAACTGAACAGTCAGAGATGGCGATGGATCAACTATGAATGTTCAAGGGTAATCAATGCCTAAATAGCTTGACACCTTAAGGACCAGATTAGTTTCAGTTTCACGCTGGTTAGGCGCCAAGCTAATCTGAAACTACCCTTGAACTTGCATGGTCGATCCATCTACCACAATGGGCATGTCGTTTGAGTAGAAAATCTGGGAAATTAGGTCCCAGGGTTCAATAAGTAGGCATAATTATTATAACACTAACAGTAATAAAAGCGATATAAATCCAAACCTCTAGTCTCCTCCTTTTTTAATATTTTGCAGTCTTAAACACAGACAACCTCCTCCGTCAGAGGATGCATATGAAGATAGTCTCTGCCAGCAGGAGGCATTGATTCTCATGAGCCCCCACAGTTACAGGGGTTCAAGAGGATCTATGTCTCTTGCCGTCATGGGTGGAATTCGCTGTGTCCGGGCAGAGAAGGAGTTAGACTAAAATTTCAGTCAAACAATAAATGAGAAAAGCTAGAACTTCACAATTACATTGAAAGTAAACATGTGAATCAAGTATATATACTTGATTTACATGTTTACAATAACTTTACTAACTGAAAAATCATGACATGAACGGCCGGTATCCTGAATACTCTGAACGAAAATGGATCAAGGGGCTATCTTCTAGTGTTCTAGTGTCACTTCTACGAAGTTTACTTTGAGTATGACACTATGTCGGTGTACTCTCTGCACAGTTTCAAGCGGCCCTCAGCAAAATCATCTGCCAGTCTTGGCAACATTGACGCAAAGTAGAAACCTTTCAACCTGTTCACAACACGACGCACATACTCCTCATTGTACTCAATCTCCAGAAGCAAGTGACCTATCTCGGTCCAGATTGAAAAAAAATGCATATTTCTGTAAACCTGTGCAAAACATGGTCAGCTGAACTTGCATGTAATAGCCCCTTGGTCCATTTTCCTGCAGAACAGCCTTTCCATCTTGCAAAATTACATCGCAAAATCTGGTAGCAAATCTGTCTTCAAAATGTTGTACAGGTACATCATTCTTGATGAGCGGACATTTATTTTCTACAAGCATCTGTCACCCCGTCTGGGCTTCCCGACAACCATGGTTCATTCTGGCAGACAATCGTTCCCTTTGGCAATACCTTGAATCCTATGTCTTGTAGTGTATGGATGGCTCTGGGTTCACTGACCTTTCCATGTTGTGTTGCAGCATTTCCCCTGAAGGTGGGGTAAATATGTTCACAAACAAATTTTTCAGGATTGGTGGTTGCTCTTAAAGGCACCTTTTTGGCAGAGCTACCTGTGATGCGAACACGTCGCGCATCTCGCCACACCACTGATGACGACTGTTCACGTGTGCTGAACTCCAAATCATAAATCTGATCATTATCTACATATACATTATTCATGTAAAATGTCTTACACAAGGTGTATGACAGGTCACGTGAGTGCTCACCGTGGACTATCTCGCAAGCCTGTGCAGACACTTGAGGAAGCTGTGCTGTGAAGCACTTGTTTATGAGTGTACCTTGCAGCTTAAACATGTTAGCCATGCTCGACTGCTCTACTGCTGTAGTAAAGTCTTGCTTTGAAAGGAACACAGGTTGGTCAGCTAGGTCATTCACAGTGTTCCTTGTAGTTGTTCAAGTGCATCCTCTCCATGCTTGGATGATCTGTTTTTCCTTTTAAAGGACATCTCCCCTAACTTCTTTGGCTCCAGGTTGCTGCACGTGCCACGGTTCCAGCTCTGCTGGGAATCTGTGCAGGCCGCGCCAGATCTGCCAGTAGTAGTTGCATACTCCAACTGGGAAAAAAAAGAGCATTGTTATTATAGCCGCTTTACTTTTGTTATCTATCAAATCATAAAAGATGGTCATAATTCTTTCATGACATAATATCACATGAACACAGACACACACACACACATATAGTGGTGCTACCACTCAGTAAATTCTGGCGGCTGCTTCTAGTACATGCGTTGTCTTTGCAATTTCAGGTTACGCTGTATGCCTACCTGAAGAGCACCCCCTTGGAGCGAAACCGGTTGTGGGCGGAAAAAACTTTAAATCTACTCAGCAGGTCCAATATCTGTTTGGGAATATTTTCTAGCATCCCCCCCTCGGGGGAAGGACTGGATATTCTCCAGCGGATGGCGGGGCGCCTGGTGGTAGTCCCTATTGCTCTATATAGTAGGTGTTCAGTGGAAGGCTCAAAAGATCTTGTGAGCGATGCAGTCATAAAAAGGACAGCTAATGAGAGTAATGTCCTGTTGACACAATGCAAGCTTACCAGCCGGGAATTCCATGGCTTTAGCACAGCATTCTTAATGAAAATTTTTATATATATATAGATATATATATATATGACTAAGTGCCAAAAGGTGATCTCACAAAGAGGACAACTGGGTTGAAAATCAAAGTTTGACATAAAGTACCAGAAAATGTATTTGGGTGATGTACACTGTATTGGTAATGTGTTTGTAAAAGAAAAAGATAATATCTGAAATGGTTTTTGAGAAAATGGCCGTTAAAAATTTTAAGTCTGGATATGTCGGACATCAGGTATTGCGACATAGTGCCTCTAAATTGGTGGGATAAAATAATATTATTATTGGTGGGATATATAATATTATTACTGTTATTGGAAGAAGATGCATGCACAGACTTCCTGCAACCATGCCTGCTGCAAAATTTTGCTAAGTTAATAAACAAAAATCTGTATTACCGATTCATAGCCTTACCTTCCATAAAATTGCTCCTGCGTGGCTGCAACTTTTTCCCCTCCCCGCAATGCACTCAGACCCTGCTGTCTCGACGACGCCAGATGAGGTAAGCAGCACCCAGGCTTTGTGTTTTAAGTTGTTTACAGACTGGCTGGGCGTCACGTCTGCCTGAACAATGGTCAGTCCATCAGCTGGCGTGAAAACAAAAACTGTTCCAACTTTGTCTGCATGAAAATATTGATACGACTCCATGCTTTTGAAGTTTTCCATGCTCTCACCGTCGATGCTCTGAGACAGCACGAAGTAGTTAAATATGTTCTTGTACTCGACCGGCGGCCACAGTTTCATATCGTCAACCCACAACTTCGACGGAATTTTCGATGGATGCTTGACTTCTAAACCATCGGAGACTCGAGTCAGCAAGTCAGCATTTTCACACCAGCGTTTGATCACGGTAGACGAAGGAGAAGGCTGCATGATTGATTTGCTATCTGAACACACCTTGTACCGGCTTGAACTTAAACCGGAAGCAGCACACATAGGCAAATCTGACCTTGACCGAAACGCGCGTCATCGGGGTTCCAAGAGTCAAGGTCGGGTGGTCGTTTTTCATCCCTGCTGTAGTTGTGTTCATCAACTCTCGCAGCCCTGTATCAGTAGCCTTGATTTTCTTTTTGGCCTTTATTGACCTCGCTGTCGAGGACAAGGGATGCCAAGTTGTCGTGCCCCTGTCTGAGGTCAGCACACTCCTTCCTAACACCCTGCAGCTCGGCACGGCACTGACTGCGCAGCTATGACTGGAGAGTGGTGATGGCGGCTGTAGACTCGGCCAGTTGATGTTGCAGGGCGATGATGAGTCTCGGCAGTGCCGTACTCTCAGTCAGAGGAACCAGGACGCATGGCGGACCTTGTCCGGGATATCGGTGATTTCAATAGCCACGGGTGTACCCGTTGGTGGGCGGAGCTGTGGGTGATTATTTCCACAGTCAACAGTTGAGTGGTCAGTGGGCGGGGTCAATCCTGAGGCTGGCTGCACACTGATGATAATATAAAAAGTGCCCGGAGGGATGGGTCGCTCTTCGCTGCCCTCACTCGACACTCGTGGTTCATCCGTTGAATCCACCGCCGTGATGTAAATATTGACGTTTGACGTGACGGTCAGTCGAGGGGGTCTCTTCAGTTGGGCGCTGGCCATTGGATGGATCGCCAGGGAGGGGAGGACTGTAGAAGGGGCCAGTTTGTTTAGACTTACAGATGTTGTAGGCCTCAGGGTTTTCAGCTGGGTGGGGTACATCAGTCTTGAGATGGGGGGATAATAGGTAGGAGGGATGACTGGGAGGTAAAATCGAGTTCAATGGGTGAAGTAATATCTTCATCAGACATAATGGCGACTATTCTTTTCAATTTGTCAAACTCTTCGTCCACCAGCGATCCCCTGTACAAGCACGGTACCCGCCTGTTGTGATGGTAATTAGCTTGCGCGACTCAAGGTACAATTGAAGGAATGTCTTGAAGAGATTGGGAGGAGAGGGGCCAACTATTGGAGTGGGGACTGAAATGATGGCGGATTGGTTCTTTGTTTGCTCATAATCAAACCATTCGGTGTTGATTGCAGTCGGGCATTCATTAATGTACCGTGTGTAGCGGAGAACATATCTCCACAACGGCAGCTTTGCACTCTGGAACGTCTTTTGGATAGGGTCCAGCGTGTGCCGTATGCACTCTATTGACGCGTCGATGGCATATTTCGTTTGTGCAGCTCGGGTGACAGGGCCCATGGTGAAAGGAAGGTGGACGGCTGAGGGGAGGGTGTGGTGGTGGAGGGAAGATGGTGGGATAGTGAATTAGACGGGAGGGGCCTGCATTCTGTAGCAGCTGGACAGTTCCACACTGCGGTAATGCTGTCTCGTAGCGAGGGCCAATCTCGCCATCTTTTAGTTTACTCTGCGTCGATTACCAGCCGGAGCGCTCAAGCGTGACGAGAGCGAGTGTCAAGGGATGGGAAGCATCACATAGATCTTGAGCGAAAGCCATAGTCAGGGAGAATGAGCGATGTTAATGTCAAAACCAAACACAGGTGGCCACTGTTAGTTGTAGGAACTCCAGGCTGGCGCCAAGCGTCACACAAGAGGCTGTACATCGTATACGATTCAAGTATCCCATGGGGGAAAATATTGTGAAAATTAAAATGTTTGTAACTCACAGATTATGAGATCCACATCACTGTAAAATTAATTTCCGTGAGAAACACCATCATAAAACACTCTGCCAAAGATCACACATCACAGACAAGAACTGCTAACGCAAATGTCTCTGAAACACGGAGCGATGTTGACGTGCGACTAACTCGAGGGAGGCCGCCATGAGCTAGAGAGAGAGAGAGAGAGAGAGAGAGAGAGAGAGAGAGAGAGAGAGAGAGAGAGAGAGAGAGAGAGAGAGAGAGAGAGAGAGAGAGAGAGAGAGAGAGAGAGAATTACGTAATATCGTCATATTTAGAGTATTGCGTCAATGTCAGCGTTGTGACGGAGTTGCTTCTTTTACGTCACCGCCACTGTCTTACTTTCTTTTGAAGTCAAGATTTTTTACTGTATTAATTTTTTTCTGAAAATAATTAATTTTTACTGAAGAAGTTTTAATGGTACAAAGCTGGCTAACAAACTCATCCAATGTCTTTATCCAAACTAGCTATATCCAACATTTCAAGTAAATATGACAAAAATTACGGATTCTAATCTGGCTCAACCGACTTCCTATAAACTGTCTTTTATGTCTTTAAGGAGACATCCCTTTACAATATGCTCGGCGCCAAATGTACGTTCAGCAACGAGGTTGGCGTAACTAGACATGACGTAATTTTTATCTTGTTACTTTAGTTGTCAGAGGATTAGGCCTGCCCGCCTTTGACATCATGGACATGCGTTTAAATTCGCCCCACTGCGACCCGTCCTAAAAAGTAACTTCTATAAAAGAAGGGACTTAATAATTAAGTGATGTCGTGTTACGCCGCCTCGCTGCAGAACGTACTTCAGTTTGGAGTGAAGCGCCACGTGTGTGTGTGTGTGTGTGCGCGTGTGTGTGTGTGTGTACGTGCGTGCGTGCGTGCATGCGTACGTGCATGCGTACGTGCGTGTGTATGTGTGTGTGTGTGGTGTGGTGGTCGTAGTGCTGGCGTGTGCCTGTGTGTGTGTGTGTGTGTGTGTGTATGTATGTGTGTGTGTGTGTGTGTGTGTGTGTGTGTGTGTGTGTGTGTGTGTGTGTGTGTGTGTGTGTGTGTGTGTGTGTGTTACAGTGATCGCGAGAAATGATTCACCTCGTGTCCTGTCAATTGCCTTCCAGTAATTTCGCTCTCATAGAATTTCCCTCCGATTTCCAACTATTGTCTGTGACCCATCAAGGCTGAAGCCTGACTCGTTTGTCGCCTGGGAAGGAACCAAGCAAATCAGGTCCAGCTCTTGGGCTGACACGGCCGCAGTTAGTGCCAAAAATGGCTGATTGATTTGTTCAGTGTTTAGCCCCTTAACATCCGGGGCAAGGCCAAAAGCTAACCAGCTGCAAGCGACATAAATCCTCATGAGTCCCCGCAGTCGCGGGGACTCATGAGGATTTATGTTTGTCACTTGTTAGTGCTGTGTTATTTGTGCCCACTTCTGGTCCCATATAGTTTGTGTTCTTGATGAGAAAGTCGATCAGTGTGCAGTGGTTTATGACGCGAAATCAGGGATCACTGCCAGTAAAGGGGGTGAATGTCATGCCAGCTCAGCAAGTGATGTCTCAGGTCAATCACAGCGACTGAATTTATCGATCGTTTAGTTGAGAAATTCAATGTAATTTAGGTGCGTACTTTAGCAGGCATGTTTATCACGTTTTACGTTAAAAATCTGGGATCAAGAAACGAACGAATTAACAAAATTAGCTTGTGCATTGCCGGTTGGTCACGCCAATCTGAATGAACCTCATCATTTAGGATTTGTGGCAAAATCGGCTTTGCATGGCTGGGTAGGGGGCGCGGGAGAAAGATAAGGGGGGTGGGTGGGTTAAGGGGAAGGAGAGGGGCCGGGTGAGCGTAATTGTGTGTGTGTGTGTGTGTGTGTGTGTGTGTGTGTGTGTGTGTGTGTGTGTGTGTGTGTGTGTGTGTGTGTAGAAGGAGGAGGAGGACGGAGGGAGGGGGTGGTGCGGGATAGAGGGATGGGAGTTGGGTTGGTAGTGGTGGAGGTTGGTTGTTCGTCATCTTTCTTTTCAGTAGTCGATTCAGCTGGTGTTTTGCCTCTGAAGTCTAACTCGGGTTGCAGGAAATTGATGGACCGTAATACACGAAAGATAGTGCTTGCTGTGGTTGGTACCCAAATAACGATCTCCCTCAGTCTGACCAGTGCTTGTGCTTAAATAGACAAGACTGACCAAGTTAAACAGGTCGAAAGAAGACAGTGATCTAATGTTACAGAATGAGACGTTTGTGCAGGTGTCTGTGATTTTGGACACGTGCATTGCTGAAAATCACAGCTCAGCTTTGGCTGTCGGCTGCATGCTCGGTCGAGGTGATTCACCTGCAGGAATCATCTCGACCAAAAAACAGGCGACCGACAGGCAAAGGGTTAGAATCCCCAGTCAAGCGCTTCCAGTCTGTGATAGTATATTATACGGCTTTAAGCCCGAAGGTCCAAAATCACAGACTAGCTGACACTGTATCCGAAACACTCGTAAAGCACCTACATGCGAACATTTATAAAAGATAACTCAACAGTGGTACAAAGCTAGTGCTTGATTATCAAGTATATTTCCTTGACTCGGCTGGAGTAATGATAAGAAATTCTGGCAATGAAGTAACAAGATAAAAATGACGTGACGTCTACAGTTCTAACTCAGACTCAGAAAAACCTAATCATTTTGATTCGATGGAATGTGAGCTCGCGCTCTTCTCGGTTTCTGTCCAGTTTTTCCAGCAGAACGGTTTGTTTATAATTGCTGTCATCGCGTCTATTACAATGGCGGAAGGCAGTCACTGAATCAGCTCGCGCAGCTTCTTGTATGCAAGGACCAGCATAATGATAGAGGCAGGCAAGAGTCAGGATTCTCATTAGCTTTCGTATCTGCGGGCGTCATGAGGATCTATGTTTATTCCAGACAGGAGGTGTTTATCATTGAGTGTATCTAATTCAGTGTGATAGTGGTCCTTTCTACTGATGAGAAAAGGCATAGATCCTCAAATATCCGCCACGCAAGTTACAGGACCGTGACCCATGAGAATCTGTGCCTAAGGTTTGCTTTTTCAGTTCACACAATTTTAATTTCCAGGCTGAGTGGGGGAAAGGGAGCGAGATGGGTTATTGTGTTTTGCAGTGAGTTCCAGCCGTTTCTTTTGTTTTGTAGTAACCGTACATCAATGGCCATATTATAAATGAACACACTTTTTCCCCCTCTTTTGTTCTGGTACAGAGAGAGTCGGGTTCACTACGGAATATACTTGTATCTGCTGAGGCACATATACGGGCAGAAATTTAAAAGCCAGGTTACAAATAAAAAATTAAATATATACTAAAATGGTCTTGGATAGGGCTATTATTTGGTTGAGGGCTGGAGACAGTACAAGGCTTTAGCCTGCCTTGAAGGCCGCTTTCATCGGAACTGCCGTCAGATGGTATGGCAGAAGGTTCTCTGTTCCATCTGATGTGCACAGAGACAAATGAACCTATCAAGAAACATTCATTCCACCGTTACCGCATACTTTCACGAGGATAATAATTATTCTTGTTTTTACATCAGACGGATGGCATTCACTGCCTAGCAATGTTCGCCCATAACCAAAGACAAAACTCCCCAAGAGGCATAGATCTTCATGAGTTCCGCGCAGAGTGCGGGGGCTTGTGAGAAGCTAAATGTACTGTATGTATCTTGGTGGCTAGTGTTGCCTCTATGCTGCTATGTTTACGCAGCCGGGATAAAATCGCGACCGCCGAGCCCAAAACAAAACACCCATGGCTGTCAACACGTGTGATTCGACGACCGTCCCGGCACTGCGGCGTAGAATAACCGTAGAATAGCGCGATGCTCATGCTCCCTTTAGGTTCACGGCAGTGCAAACTCGAGTTTGGAGACTAACTGTCTAGCTACGCCGGCAAACCTTGCTAGAGAACGTCTTTTTGGCGCCAAATCGCCGTATATGGTTGTTACGATTGTGGTTGTGTTGTCCTGTGAGAGCATGCATGTGTTAATCGTAGGAAACGATCCGATATTTATTTGAGCTATCATGGTAATGATTTACGTATCTTTTTAAGTAACATTTTCTTTCGGTCGCGCAGAGCGGAATTCACTTATTTATGATACGCTAAGTTTAGTCCAGATGACGTTCTAGAAAGGTCGCACTGTCTAGTGTCCTCGTATGTGTGACGTCGGTAAATTAGCGACACTTCGCAACATTTTGTTTTTCTGTGCGCGTGAATTGAGCAGCCTTTTCTTTGTTTTGTGAAGGGTCGAGACTCTTCTAGAGCGGATATGCAAGGTCGTGATAGGGCTACCATACTTTCATGTGACTTCATTACACATTAGGATTTAGAGCAGAAATGAGCAGCCGAGTTTTTGTAGCCTATTTTAGTGATTCCAGAAAGTTCTTATTTATGAGTTTCAGTTGCGTGTTTCGTTCTGATTGGTTGCGTTGTATGATTTTCGTACATGATTCTGGAAATTGGTAGTATATATAAAGAGGGCGCTAGGAAAGCACTTATATACATTGTCTTGCATTTGTCAGTTGTAGAGACACAAAGTTATCGTAGGTACGTGGCCCGTGTTGGGTGTACATTGTGAGAGATACAGCGTGACAGTGTGGTGTACGTTGTGTGAGGAACTTTGTGTCTACAGTGTGGATATTTGCAGTAGAGACTTTGTATCAGTGTTAATGCATTTGGAACTGCATTGTGTGGAGATCGCATCGCTGAATTAAAATATTGTTGCAACTGTTACTCCAGTATTGTCTACATCCTTAAGCCACGTGTGAAGGATTGCAGCTGAATGAGGTTTATTTAAAAGAACCTTACGTGCGTGCGTCTGGTGTGTTTATCATACTACGACTACAACTCCACCACGTAACAATGGTGTGTATGTGTGTGTGTGTGTGTGTGTGTGTGTGTGTGTGTGTGTGTGTGTGTGGTTGTGTGTGTATGTGTGTGTGTGGTTGTGTGTGTGTGTGTGTGTGTGATTGTGTGTGTGTGTGTGCGCGCGCGTGTGTGTGTGTGTGTGTGGTTGTGTGTGTGTGTGTGTGTGTGTGTGTGTGCGTGTGTGTGTGTGTGTGCGTATGCGTGCGTGTGTGTTTGTGTGTGTGTGTGTGTGTGTGTGTGTGTGTGTGTGTGTGTGTGTGTGTGTGTGTGTGTGTGACAGCGACTACAGCCGGCGTTTGAGGACGGACAAGTAAGAAATGTTAGGATATTGTCCCTAAAAGAATCTTCTCGAGGCCTTTTCTTCCATTTTTAAAAATTAAGAAGC
Organism: Semisulcospira habei; assembly: GCA_036245525.1. Taxonomy (NCBI): domain Eukaryota; kingdom Metazoa; phylum Mollusca; class Gastropoda; family Semisulcospiridae; genus Semisulcospira; species Semisulcospira habei. The sequence continues at coordinate 289,426,415 of BTPG01000002.1, read as the reverse complement.
TCATTGGCGAGAAAATGGCCGTTTCACAAAAACCGGTTGATCCACACTGGAGTCCGTACTTTTTCTTATTTTTACTAGATATTTTAGTTAGATAAAATAGAGATATTGAATGAGTTCGTTAACAAGCATTGTAGCTCTAGAACGTTTTGAGCGATAATTTATTTATATATATATATTCACGTTTTTGGGACTAATTTCACGAATTATATGGGTTAATCTTAAAACAATTGAATAATTTTTTTACGAAAACGAAAACACCAATCTTTTCATTAATAATCGCATGATTTTTTATATACGGTATTTTCATAAGCCTACAGTTTGTCTCGGCTGTCGGGTACGATTAGATCAATTATGACCTGTATGCCGTTTGTGTGAAAACCGGCCCCCTCTGTCCCCACCGATAAGGCGACAAGATCAGCCAAAGTGGGTGCCCTCGCCCCCACAACCAACGACCTACGCGCCACAACCGACCCACCAGCCGACGCCACTGCTGCACGCCCTAGAGCATATGATACACCAGTATCAAATGCCTTTGCTACCGATAGGGTTGCTCCCAGAAATGGACAAACTCCTACGGAATGTCCGACCTCCCACCTACCCAACAGAAACCCGTCAAGGAGAAGAAGAAGAATAAACTCAAACAACAGCGCCATTCGAGGAGGAGACAGAAGACTCGTCGGAGCCGGTGTCGGGGTCGGACTCCCCATCCTCCCCACCGCCGGTCGACATTCCCGAATTACTCACTCGGGAACGGCCGGCATCGCCGGAGGAGGAGGGGACTCGGCTCCGGGGGTTGGACTTCGACGACCTGGTGCTCCTGCTCCAGGACGCTGTCCCCGTAATTTCAGTAGTAGAAGGAAATGCTTACCACCGGGCACTGGTCACCGCCCGGTGGCTGGTACACTCCGGAGCAATCAAAGATCTCCACCCCCCCGAGACAGAAGATACGGCCAGCCAAGCCACAACCACGAAGGAAAACAAAGAATGTCAAGCAACACCCGACCTAAAGTCAACGGGGATAACAGCCGCCCCAACACCCGACCTAAAGTCAACGGGATAACAGCCGCCCCAACACCCGACCTAAAGTCAACGGGGATAACAGCTGCCCCAACACCCGACCTAAAGTCAACGGGGATAACAGCCGCCCCAACACCCGACCTAAAGTCAACGGGGATAACAGCCGCCCCAACACCCGACCTAAAGTCAACGGGGATAACAGCCGCCCCAACACCCGACCTAAAGTCAACGGGGATAACAGCCGCCCCAACACCCGACCTAAAGTCAACGGGGATAACAGCCGCCCCAACACCCGACCTAAAGTCAACGGGGATAACAGCCGCCCCAACACCCGACCTAAAGTCAACGGGGATAACAGCCGCCCCAACACCCGACCTAAAGTCAACGGGGATAACAGCCGCCCCAACACCCGACCTAAAGTCAACGGGGATAACAGCCGCCCCAACACCCGACCTAAAGTCAACAGGGATAACAGCCGCCCCAACACCCGACCTAAAGTCAACGGGGATAACAGCCGCCCCAACACCCGACCTAAAGTCAACGGGGATAACAGCCGCCCCAACACCCGACCTAAAGTCAACGGGGATAACAGCCGCCCCAACACCCGACCTAAAGTCAACGGGGATAACAGCCGCCCCAACACCCGACGTAAAATCAACGGGGATAACAGCCGCCCCAACACCCGACCTAAAGTCAACGGGGATAACAGCCGCCCCAATAACAGCCAAGAAAAAGACAGGGACCACACCCGCCGCCACCCAAAACAGAGGATGCGGTAACACCGCCCCGCCCACCCAAGAGATAGGCACAGACGCGACCCCAGTCCCGACCAGAGAGATGAAAAGCACCATGACCGACCCGGCACCACAAGAGGCCGACACCACCCCACGACCGCCAGACACCAAGTCGACCACCGCCCCCCGGAAACGCCACAGACCACCCAAGCGCTTCCGAGAACAAAAACGCCCGCCACTACTCCCAACGCCGCCTCCACACCTCCGACTGCCACCTCAACACCGCCACCCACCACGCCCATTCCAACGACCGACCCCGAAACCCAGACTCCACTGGCCACCACCACCACCACCCCAACTCTCCAGACCCCTCTACAGCCAGCGACGACCTCCGGCCACCACCACCTCCGCCACCACTCATTCAAGAATTCCTGGAGTGGCTGGCCCCACCAACATCCCCCAACCTGGCACTAAAGCAACGGTCAAACCGGCCACAACACCCGCCTCCACCACCACCAACCACCCGGCCCCGGCAACACCATCAGCCACTGCGCGACGGAGCGGCAGACAGCGAGACAACCCCTGCCCCCCCCCCCCCCTGCCCCCCCCCCCCTGGACGAAATCAGCGATAGCTGGAAGTCCCGATCCCGTTCAAAATTGCACCTTGCAAAGCGAGCAGGAAGTCCGAAATAGCTCAGGCGGTTAAACGTCGGAGCAGGAGAGCGAAGGGAATCGCCGGGTCGTGGGTTCGAATCCCGTCCCGGCCCCGGTAGCTGGACTCACAATCCAGGGGGAAAACGGATTTGTTCAATAGCATATCCGTTGAAAGGTAAATCAAAGTGGCACAATTGGAGTGCGCCTGAGTTGATCAGTGTTCAGATCGTACTCCATAGGCAATAGAACCCGCAGTCAGGGCCGTCCATGATCACCTCGGTGCTGTGGACGTTAAACCCGAACTAACCAACCAAAGCGAGCAGGCTTTACCGCAAGGGAAGACTGTTCTGCAAAGAACATTAAATAGGAGCAGGCTTCCCGCAAGAGAAGACTGTTGAGTGTTCTGTAGAGAATATTAGTAAGTTAGAACCCCTGTAATGGTGTAAGAAATACTGCCCAGCAACGGACATACTGTAACTATTTAAGTAGATAATTTAAGTACTTAGTTAAGTGAGTTAGGGACCTATAGAATTTGTCATTAGAATCTGATTTTTACTTGTGTTAATTGCTACGTCTAGTGCGTAGGCTAGCATAGTTTTGGGTGCTTAGGGTCTAATGAGTAGGTAAGCATAGTTATGATTTCAGGTGTCTTATGAGCGTCTGTATTATTGTGTTTTGTTTTGTGGTATAATGAATGGCTTTTGATATGTCTGATATGATGCTTGATAATGAAATGTATGTACTGTAAATAAACCTAAAGCACTTATAGAAATCCCGCCATCACTGAGAGTCAGAGATTGATGCGGAATGCGAGGATGCGAGTCAGTACTGATGTCTGTACACGTTTGTGCGCAAGAGTGTGTGTGCGTGTGTGTGTGTGTGTGTGTGTGTGTGTGTGTGTGTGTGTGTGTGTGTGTGTGTGTGTGTGTGTGTGTGTGTGTGTGTGTGTGTGTGTGTGTGACTGAGAACATGCTGAGAGTTTGTTGACGTACTTAGCTTATTAGTTCAGTGTGGCACACATGGCAACGCACGCACAGTCTCTACGAACATATCAACTAAGGTTTCTCTGGATACTGTGGTAGGTCCATTGCGCGCTTTGTGAACACAACGCGAGGCAGACACACATATTTTGTGAGTGCGCATGCGAGACCAGTGTAAAAGACTTGAAGATAGACTAAGTGGTTGAATTATACTCCACAGCAATCTCCAGCCCTTCCCTAAACCGGAAAAAGGGATACGGACTCTGAAAAGCTAAAAACTAGACTGGCACCGACTTGCACCTTAGATGGGCAGTCCGCAGAGTCTGACCATCTGATAACAAGCCAGCCAGGCTGGTAGAAGCTAGCTAGTCAGTCCGGTTACACTATATACACGAGTTGTGTTCGGTGTATATTATCAATTTCATACAAAAGAATGGCTGCTAATATGTTAAATTAACAACAACAACAACAAAAATACCTGAGAGAGAAATTCGAGGCGAATGCAGTTCGCATATTTACGTCCCCTGAATATCACACGTAAAGTTTGGGGTCCTTTCAAGGTTACACTTTACGCTTATACGTTTTTTCAGTTGAAGACTAAATCGTTGGTTTACGAATTAGGCTTTGCTAGTGGTTCTTGTCGCCTCTCGGGTCAGGTTAGGGTGGGTCAATGTCGGAGGTAAGAGTCTCGGGCTCTTACCTACGACATTGCCCCCCCCCCCTCCCCCCGCCTTGACCGGACCCTCGAGGCGACAAGAACCACTGGCAAAGCCTAACTCTAATTACAACTAATAGTGTAGGTTTTGTGCGAGTAAACAGAGCATACTTTTCCGCTGTACGTAGATGATGAACTTAAGTTGAAGCCATACCACCGGCGTAACTCAGTTTCCCTTGAAAATAGACCACCCATTGGGCCGACATCGGGTTACGCATTAGGCACATGACAGGTTGCCCCATAATTACATTCTCTGTTTGGAGTACCGTGTCGAAAAGCCGGCGCGCACTTAGGTAAATTATTATTAGTTGTATCATACGAGTTCTGCTTCAATGTCGGAGGTGAGAGTTGAGGGCTTTAGCCCGAGACTCCAGCCTCCGACATTGAACCCCCTGACCGGACCCGAGAGGCGACAAGAACCACTAGCAAAGCCTAACTCGTAATACAACGATTTTGTCTTCAACAGTAAAAGGTATAAGCGTGAAGTGTACCCTTAAAAGGACCCTAAACTTTACTTGTGACGTAGAGATTCAAGGGACGTAATTTTCCATACTTCCGACTATCGATCAACAACCTACCGCGAACTGCATTCGTCTGGAATTGCTCTCTTAGGTATTAATTTAACAAATTTTCAGTCATTCCTTTGTATGATAATATATGTTGTCATATTGCAGATGTGAAAGATATGTTGTCCTATAGCTTACACGGAAGGCCCGCGTGGACGTATTCCACCAAATTCACCTATCAGTTTCAATACAGTAGATAGCCCCCCCCCCCACCCCCCACCCTGACCCACCCACCCGCTGATAGTAAAGACATCCAAGCAGCCCAGTGCGCAAAGGCCGTCGGGCCGACGTCAACTGCTGTTGGCCCGCGCACGACTGTGGTCACTGTTCTCACTGCGGCTGTGGCAATGTTGCGGCAATGTTGCCGGCCGTATTTCAATAAAGTCGACATCGGATTGACCCGTTTAGCACCAGATGACGCAGAACATGTTTCTGCGATCTTCGTTAATTCAACACAAAATACAAACTCTAGCTGTCGCAGGAACATAGATACAATATAAGTTATTGGTCGCAGGGGGTTGCTACACGGACGCTTGTAGGCCTGAGGGAGGTCAAAGGAACCACTGTAGCCCGAAGGCTGAAGGCCTGAGGGGTACAATGGTTCCTTTGACCTCCCGAAGGCCTACAAGGGTCCGTGCAGCAAGCCCCTCCTACCAATAACGTATTTGTTTTCATTCCTCCACTATTTTCGTAAAAGATATCAAGAAGAAATCTTCTGACCGTGGATCGCGCCAGACATGACTGGCGTAAAAGGAATACATATTTATACATAATAGACTTATGACGTAATTTAAAATCTTTCATGACGTTGCCGTCTCCAGTAGTGTGCCGGTTGTTTCGAACAACACTAAGTAACTTTGTACTTTAGAACGTTTGGTGATCTTTTATAGAACAAAACTGACGCCCAAGACGCGCCAGAAAGAGGGCTACAAAACGTCCGCCATTTGTCGCTACAAGGGTTTTTGTAGCTCGATCATGTGGCACAGTTTGTGCTAAAGAGGTTGGTTGTGTGACGTAGGGACAAAAACAAAGTGGTTTGAGCAAGAGGCATAAATCCTCATGAGCCCCTGCAGTTTCCGGGGGTTCATGACGAGTTATACCTATTGCAGCAGGGTGGTGTTCAGATTTTGTAGGCACTAAGTGGGTTGATAACTCAAAGTAAATGAGGCAATTCCTTGCTTAACTCATACCAGACGTGCAGCCTCCGGATACGCGGCATAGGTTTTGTATCCGGAGGCACCGGGTCTCGAATGAGTTAAGCACTTCCCTGGGAACACGATCCAACTGCAAGGGACATCCATGAGCCTCCGCATGCGCAGGAGCTCATGTGGATCTGTGTCTCTTTCTGATTCCACTTCCAATATTTCAGAAACACGCTCTGCGTCCGCTGGCCACAAGGAGATTAACTCATTCTACCCCAACACCGAAATTCCCAAATGTTGCCATTGCCTTCTGAAGACAGCATTGCCTTGCAGGAGACACAGATCGACCATGATAATTCAAGGGTGATGCCAGAATAGCTTGGCGCCCATAGGCGCCAAGCTATTTAGGCATCACCCTTGAACTATCATGGTTCATCCTTATCTCACTGTGGTGTGTCTGGGGTAGAAAGAGTTAACCCGCACATATATTGCCGTAAAAATAAAAAAAATAAACAAATTAACACCGTCCAACTGCGGGGGCTCATGAGGATCTTACATCTTGCTGACACTACTTTGATTCCATGTTTCTGTAAAAACTATGCCTTTTTGTTGTAGAGTCAACATTAGCGCAAAACGGGTTAACTCATTTCCCAAATTTCGGAGGCGTCATCTAATGACTATGCACCTGTTGCAGGAGATGGATCGACCATGATAATTCAACGGCAGTGCCAGATTAGCTTGGCGCCTGTCGCAATTACCCTTGAATTATCATGGTCGACCCATCTCTTGCTGTAGTGCGTCAGGGCTGAAGTTCACAGTGTACCGTATACAATCGATTATAGAGTCTCCAGGGAAACGCTGATTTGACTTCTGCGTGTTATATGGCGAGATTTAACCCGCTTACCGCCGGTGGCCACAAGTAGCGTTTCCGAACTCGTTACACATCCAAAAACCGCAGACTCCCAAAGAACACGGCACAAAACAGAGCCAGCAAGAGGCCGCAGGCCAGGGACACATGAGACTCTAGGCAATTGCAGTTTGGTGCTGGTCATTTCTTTCAACGGCAGTGAAAGGGTTAAGACCGCAGGAGATCCTGAGAGCGTAATTATGGCCTCTTGCAGTTTAACTCATTCTACCCCAACACCGAAATCCTTAAATTTTGCCGTGGTCCTCTGAAGACTGCATTGCAGCACAGGACACAGATCGACCATGATAGTTCAAGGGTGAAGCCAGAATAGCTTGGCGCCCATAGGCGCCAAGCTATTCTGGCATCACCCTTGAACTATCATGGTCGATCCTTATCTTGCTGTGGTGTGTCTGGGGTAGAATGAGTTAAGACGAAGAGGGGATGAGATCCTGCGGGATTCACCTTGACAACACGCGCAGCCGACAGCCAAAGGGTTGTAATTAGAATGAAAAATAAAATAAAATAAAATAAAAAAAAAAAAAAAAAAAAAAAAAAAAAAAAAAAAAAAAAAAAACTCACACCGACACGACATCCGTTATAGATTTCTGGAATGAACTCAGTACAGAGATCAAACTCTATCATCCAATTCCTTTCCACCTGAAAGAGGCACATATTCTCAAGAGCACGTGCAGATGTAGGTGCAGGTGTATGAGCAAAAGCCAATTCATGCAATCATTCGTTCTCCACCCACAGAAGAATTTGAAAGTACGAAAAGGGGACAAGTGTGATTAGGCAACAACAACAACAACAAAAATCAGCGACAACAACAATAGTAACAACAGAAAACAACACCAGCAGTATCAACAACAACAACAACAACAACAAAACATTTGTCTTATAATATGTAGGCGTGAGGGATGTCAAAGAAAGAAGGGTACAATAGTTGCTTTGAAGTTCCGAAGGCCTGAGGTGGCCCTTGTAGCAAACCCCTGCTACCAATAACGTATTTGCTTTCATTCCTTCACTACTTTTGTAAAAGAAACTACGCTGAAATCTTCTGTATCTTATCAGACATGACTGACGTCAAAATAATATATATGTCACACATAATAGACTTAGAAGGTCTTTCGTGACGTTGCCGTCTTCATGTCTACACATTGTAATGCAAAGGAAGAGGTGAGTGACTGCCTCAAATGACTTATAATTCTCCAATAAAATAGTCTTGAAGGACGCCGATGTGCTTTCGATTCCGCAAAGTTTCTTGCTTTAGTGGTTTATATTCAAGTAATGTATTATTGCAAATATATTCTACAAGCAACTTGTCTATTGTTTCGAACAGCACGAAGTAACTTTGTACCTTTAGCGTTTATTTCACGGACAGCCAGAGCAGCTGCTTCAGCAGAGGCGTAACGTGGTCTCTCTTTCGCTTCTTTAGGATGAGCCGCGCCGCATTGTTCTGAATCATGTGCAAGCGTGAAGTCTGGTCTGCCGGTAAACCTGCCAGTACAGAATTGCAATGATCGAGCCTAGACGAAATAAATGCATTGTCAAGTCTTGAAGCCGCACTTTCTGTGAGATACGGTCTGAGTGAAGAGATCCTGCGCAACTCAAGGAAAAATCTAAATGTTATTTTTTTGAGTTTTCTTGTAAATACAGTTTTAATTCGCCATTTTATGTAAGAAAAAAAATGAATATTTGCATTCACGCATGCTCATCTGTTTTGAGGTGGTAAATATGCGAAAGTGCAAATTCGTCCAACGTAACATTTGGAAGTATGAAGGAAAATAAATTCATTCGAGCTTTGCGCTCTCTCTCCGAAACTCTTTCAAACTGACAGAGTACACTACTAGACTTCCGCTGACCCCTGGATTCATATGCAACATAGTTCGTGGGCTGTAGGTTTTCAATCGTAAAAATTAATGCGAAAAATGATGTAGTCCAACGTAACAGCGAAAACAGGAAGAGATCGTCATAATTATTACCATTTTAAAAAATGATTAAAAAAAAGTCTGTATTTGTCTCAGTCACAATTTAATCACGACCTACACGTTTCTAACACATCTCCCAAGTTCTCAGGATAAAAATAGTTCTTTCTTCTTACGTGTAGTGAAAAGAAGCGTCGCCTGTTGGTTGACATGTGTGGTGGAAACACGTGTTACATTGATCAGCAGGCCAAAAACGCAAGGTATCGGAATTAATTTGTGGAGAAAATAAATCAAACACTCACTTCAGTTCAGAAACAGCAGAGAACAGCGGGCTTAGACTTTTTTTTTTAATTGCAACTGTCAGATTTGGTACATAAAAAGAGAAAGGGTTTTAATGCATGTCATATTTCCCTCCGCCATTTTGAACAACTTTTTGACATTTCAGGCGTAAAACCACACACACAGACGTCGTATTTTAAAGTGAATTTTATTTCAATTCATAGTCTTTTCAATTCCCTACGGATCGGTATCAGCAACACAGCCGATCGGTAGGAAAGGTTTACCAAAAACACTCATCTGAGAGTATGACCCTCTGTGGTACACACCTTTTCAGAGTGCGTCGACATGAAAGAATACGTGCACTTCGGATCACTTGTCCCAACTGTTAATTGGGTAGCGTCTTCAATCTTCAATGCGTAAATAGTGTACGGTGATTAAACGCTTCGACTTTCCAGTGCGCAAAAGCCATCGGGCCGACGTTGGTCGCCCTTGGCCCACGCACGGCTGTGCGTGGGCCAAGGGCGACCGACGTCGGCCCGAAGGCCTTTTGTGCATTGGGTTAGCGCTTTTCTGTTGCAAAAGAATCGTAATGAATACACACTGCCAGTGAACGCAGACTAAATAATAATAATAATTAAAATAAATCATTTTGTATTATATTTACTGATCAACAAAAGAAAAGCGAATTTTTTACCATAGCGCTTTTCTTCGTAAATATGCTGTAATCAGGGTTATTTTGGCGTAATATATTAGAAAATGTTATGAAGAGTGTGTTATGTCGTGTGCAAATAGAATGTTTATTAGTCTTAAAAATCGCACATCGATGACTTATGACGTCATCAGTGACACTACCATCATAGGATATTGAAAGTGAAATGGGGAGCATCTTCAGAGAACACAGCTGTAGCCAACCAATGTGTAGTGTCGAAGGGGTCCGTGTGCATGAAAATCCAGCCTGTTTGGTCTTGACCTACTTTTCCTTTGTCAAAGGCACCTAAATAATCAAAATGACCTACAAACATGAAAATCAAAAAGTTCTTTATTTTAGGTTTGCCGCGGCCATATTTACCTGAACAAATGGATATGGGTGTGTTCTTTATCTTTGTGTCAGTCGCTGGAGCATAAAAAAATGGTTTGAAAGTAATTCACATTAAATCAAATAAGATTTATTAAGAAAATGATGTGCACTGGAAGTTCTGGTTCTCTAACGATTTTTTCGAGTCAAATTTCGTTTGAGGCAGTTAATAACATTATAAGCAATTCACACAACTTGTGTGTTAAAACATATCACAGAAAACTTGCTTCACAGTCATAGTGTGTCCAGTTTTGCTTATTTTCACCACTAATGAACCCCTGTGTCCTCCAAGGTAGCCATGGGCGATAACTCATCCAATTTTTGGTGTGAAGGTAGCTCAGACAGTAGGCTGAACATCTGAAGTAAGCAACAAATAAAATGTTCTTGTTTTGCTGTCAGGGTGGCTCTTTGTGGGTACACTTACATATACTTTTCGCGTTTTTAATGGAAGTCAGTATATTATATACACCGTCAAAAATCCTTAGCTGTAACAGGAACGTGGGTACAATGTGGTTTCACCAAGAGGCATAGATCCTCATGAGCCGCCGCAGATGCGGGGGCTCATGAGGATCTATACCTCTTGCGGTTGGGTCATGTTTTCTTCTCGGCAGTAAAGGGGATTAAGGAAACTGCTTGCGCATTTGTGCGTTTCAAACAATGATGCTCATTCTCCTGGGTGTCACACGCCTATTGCAATACGGCTCGGGAAGTTCCCCGCGTTGCCTAGGAGCGTCGGGGTGGCAGCCGCCACCTTGAGAGAACACGCTGGCCTGGTGATAGTAGCGAAGTAGTGTTTCAACACGTTTTTCTTCATGTTTCTTCCTCTTTGGAAACAAACAAAAACAGATTCTGGTTAGCGGTTTCCTACGGTGATGGCAAGACTTGCTGTTATTGCCTATAGCACGTCAGGAATTTCCTGACATTGTCCTGACAGCGATTTCCCGATGAGCGCATGAGTCGCGTATCCTCTCAAGATGGCCGACACGACTAGCGTGATGACGTCAGCTTCCCGAGACTTATAGAGAATGTACATGTGTGTACTGCATTCGTTGCGTCTGCAGTGTACATTTGTCGGTAGCGCTTTTTGTCGAGGTGATTCCTTAACTCATTCTACCCCAGACACACCACAGCAAGATAAGGATCGACCATCATAGTTCAAGGATGATGCCAGAATAGCTTGGCGCCTATGGGCGCCAAGCTATTCTGGCATCACCCTTGAACTATCATGGTCGATCTGTGTCCTGCACTGCAATGCAGTCTTCAGAGGACCACGGCAAAATTTGTGGATTTCGGTGTTGGGGCAGAATGAGTTAATAGGGGTTGATTTATTTTAGGTGGTTCAGTTATCCGGTAAAGTAATTGTGTGTTGTAGTGTGAAGTGAGTCACATAAATGCCACTAGTCTAAGAGTAATGTGGCTGAATGATAGTGGTTGTGCAATGATATTGTGTCTGTGGGTGTGTTCAGGTTGATTCTGGCTTTAGCAACAAAAAGAAACCAAACAAACAAACAAACAAAAAATGAACCCCAGAGTATGGTACTGCGGAAATGCCAAGAAGCTGGAGTACACTGAACATAATAAACTGGACTGACAGGGTTTGGCACTAGACGTGGAACTTTTTTCAAATAAAAACTGAGCAACACAACTTGCAGGGTCTTTCAAAGTACTTTATGAGAATAGTGTCATAAATGTGTTCAGAGTTTGGGTGAAAACTGTGCGAGAAAAATACTGAGGTAGATAGCTTTTAGAGTTGGTCTTGCTGATACTGACGCGGTAAACTTGGTCATTAGGGTTTCTGTTAAATCTAGTGTTTACAATGTTTTATGTATGTTCATCGGATGCAGTTGCATGACCGGAACGTTTTGATGCAAGCTAAGTCTAGGTGTTGTGAATGGGAGGAAAATTATTAAATTAAAAAGGTGATCTGAATTTTTTTTGGAAAAAAAAATATTAAAAAAAATATATAAAGTATTTACACCTGCTTTTTAAAGATATCAATAAAAATAGTACAGCCGCAGTATGGGTATGAAAATGGGAGAGATTGAACATAAAATACGGACACCAGAGCCAATAATGTGCTTTTCCCGCGATTTTTTTCAAGGGCGATAACACATATTTAAATTGGAATACAAAAGTTGTATTTGCATTGCTGGACTCAGTACCACATGGGCTATCAAATGGCACCATAAAAAAAAATGACCAAAAATGTGCCTTACATACCACGTTAGGCTTATAGCTAGAATCTAACCCTAACCATAATGGTAACCCTAACCAAACTTTGAACCTTAGGGTTTCTATCAAATATAGGGTTAAAAATGTTTTAAGTATGTCCATCGGATGCAGTTTCATCAGCTGCTTAAACTGATATTGACAACAGCCAGATCGCATGGAAACTGTAGAAGTTAAATGCATTTCCCTCTGCAAGTCATAATATATAGTGAAAATTTTCATGCTATGAAGAAAATTTTTCAGTTTCAGCGTTTTCCGTCGATTTTCTTATTCAGATATATACGAAATCTCCTCACAAACCATGGTGTGAAACAAGCGCAAGTTTTAAACGGTTTGTTAATTTATTATAATTTTTTTAGTGATTTTTGGAGTTTTTCAACTTTTGTACACTGAAATTTTTGTATTTTTCATGTGATGGACTTGAAAATTGGTGAGCATCTTTCACGTGACTGACTGACTTAAACGATCATCAAAACAGGAAAATCGGACAGAAACTGTAGAAGTAAGATGTGTTTTCATACCCAAGTCATAACATATAGTGGTGAAATTTGTCCTAAGAAGAAAATTTTTTAGTTTCTGCGTTTTGAGTCGGTTTTCTTTATTAGAAATATACCGCAAGATCTCACAAACCATGTGGTCTAAATACCGCATCTTTTTTAAGATTAGTTTTTTTTATTTTAATTTTTTTAGTGACATTTGGTGTATGAGTCATATTTCTATATACACTTACACCCCTAGGGTTTCTATCAAATATAGAGTTAACAATGTTTTAAGTATGTCCATCGGATGCAGTTTCATCAGCTGCTTAAACTGATATTGACAACAGCCAGATCGCATGGAAACTGTACAAGTTAAATGCATTTCCCTCTGCAAGTCATAATATATAGTGAAAATTTTCATGCTATGAAGAAAATTTTTCAGTTTCAGCGTTTTCCGTCGATTTTCTTATTCAGATATATACGAAATCTCCTCACAAACCATGGTGTGAAACAAGCGCAAGTTTTAAACGGTTGGTTAATTTATTATAATTTTTTTAGTGATTTTTGGAGTTTTTCAACTTTTGTACACTGAAATTTTTGTATTTTTCATGTGATGGACTTGAAAATTGGTGAGCATCTTTCACGTGACTGACTGACTTAAACGATCATCAAAACAGGAAAATCGGACAGAAACTGTAGAAGTAAGATGTGTTTTCATACCCAAGTCATAACATATAGTGGTGAAATTTGTCCTAAGAAGGAAATTTTTTAGTTTCTGCGTTTTGAGTCGGTTTTCTTTATTAGAAATATACCGCAAGACCTCACAAACCATGTGGTCTAAATACCGCATCTTTTTTAAGATTATTTTTTTTTATTTTAATTTTTTTAGTGACATTTGGTGTATGAGTCATATTTCTATATACACTTACACCCCTAGGGTTTCTATCAAATATAGAGTTAACAATGTTTTAAGTATGTCCATCGGATGCAGTTTCATCAGCTGCTTAAACTGATATTGACAACAGCCAGATCGCATGGAAACTGTAGAAGTTAAATGCATTTCCCTCTGCAAGTCATAATATATAGTGAAAATTTTCATGCTATGAAGAAAATTTTTCAGTTTCAGCGTTTTCCGTCGATTTTCTTATTCAGATATATACGAAATCTCCTCACAAACCATGGTGTGAAACAAGCGCAAGTTTTAAACGGTTGGTTAATTTATTATAATTTTTTTAGTGATTTTTGGAGTTTTTCAACTTTTGTACACTGAAATTTTTGTATTTTTCATGTGATGGACTTGAAAATTGGTGAGCATCTTTCACGTGACTGACTGACTTAAACGATCATCAAAACAGGAAAATCGGACAGAAACTGTAGAAGTAAGATGTGTTTTCATACCCAAGTCATAACATATAGTGGTGAAATTTGTCCTAAGAAGGAAATTTTTTAGTTTCTGCGTTTTGAGTCGGTTTTCTTTATTAGAAATATACCGCAAGACCTCACAAACCATGTGGTCTAAATACCGCATCTTTTTTAAGATTATTTTTTTTTATTTTAATTTTTTTAGTGACATTTGGTGTATGAGTCATATTTCTATATACACTTACACCCCTAGGGTTTCTATCAAATATAGAGTTAACAATGTTTTAAGTATGTCCATCGGATGCAGTTTCATCAGCTGCTTAAACTGATATTGACAACAGCCAGATCGCATGGAAACTGTAGAAGTTAAATGCATTTCCCTCTGCAAGTCATAATATATAGTGAAAATTTTCATGCTATGAAGAAAATTTTTCAGTTTCAGCGTTTTCCGTCGATTTTCTTATTCAGATATATACGAAATCTCCTCACAAACCATGGTGTGAAACAAGCGCAAGTTTTAAACGGTTGGTTAATTTATTATAATTTTTTTAGTGATTTTTGGAGTTTTTCAACTTTTGTACACTGAAATTTTTGTATTTTTCATGTGATGGACTTGAAAATTGGTGAGCATCTTTCACGTGACTGACTGACTTAAACGATCATCAAAACAGGAAAATCGGACAGAAACTGTAGAAGTAAGATGTGTTTTCATACCCAAGTCATAACATATAGTGGTGAAATTTGTCCTAAGAAGGAATTTTTTTAGTTTCTGCGTTTTGAGTCGGTTTTCTTTATTAGAAATATACCGCAAGACCTCACAAACCATGTGGTCTAAATACCGCATCTTTTTTAAGATTATTTTTTTTTATTTTAATTTTTTTAGTGACATTTGGTGTATGAGTCATATTTCTATATACACTTACACCCCTAGGGTTTCTATCAAATATAGAGTTAACAATGTTTTAAGTATGTCCATCGGATGCAGTTTCATCAGCTGCTTAAACTGATATTGACAACAGCCAGATCGCATGGAAACTGTAGAAGTTAAATGCATTTCCCTCTGCAAGTCATAATATATAGTGAAAATTTTCATGCTATGAAGAAAATTTTTCAGTTTCAGCGTTTTCCGTCGATTTTCTTATTCAGATATATACGAAATCTCCTCACAAACCATGGTGTGAAACAAGCGCAAGTTTTAAACGGTTGGTTAATTTATTATAATTTTTTTAGTGATTTTTGGAGTTTTTCAACTTTTGTACACTGAAATTTTTGTATTTTTCATGTGATGGACTTGAAAATTGGTGAGCATCTTTCACGTGACTGACTGACTTAAACGATCATCAAAACAGGAAAATCGGACAGAAACTGTAGAAGTAAGATGTGTTTTCATACCCAAGTCATAACATATAGTGGTGAAATTTGTCCTAAGAAGGAAATTTTTTAGTTTCTGCGTTTTGAGTCGGTTTTCTTTATTAGAAATATACCGCAAGACCTCACAAACCATGTGGTCTAAATACCGCATCTTTTTTAAGATTATTTTTTTTTATTTTAATTTTTTTAGTGACATTTGGTGTATGAGTCATATTTCTATATACACTTACACCCCTAGGGTTTCTATCAAATATAGAGTTAACAATGTTTTAAGTATGTCCATCGGATGCAGTTTCATCAGCTGCTTAAACTGATATTGACAACAGCCAGATCGCATGGAAACTGTAGAAGTTAAATGCATTTCCCTCTGCAAGTCATAATATATAGTGAAAATTTTCATGCTATGAAGAAAATTTTTCAGTTTCAGCGTTTTCCGTCGATTTTCTTATTCAGATATATACGAAATCTCCTCACAAACCATGGTGTGAAACAAGCGCAAGTTTTAAACGGTTGGTTAATTTATTATAATTTTTTTAGTGATTTTTGGAGTTTTTCAACTTTTGTACACTGAAATTTTTGTATTTTTCATGTGATGGACTTGAAAATTGGTGAGCATCTTTCACGTGACTGACTGACTTAAACGATCATCAAAACAGGAAAATCGGACAGAAACTGTAGAAGTAAGATGTGTTTTCATACCCAAGTCATAACATATAGTGGTGAAATTTGTCCTAAGAAGGAATTTTTTTAGTTTCTGCGTTTTGAGTCGGTTTTCTTTATTAGAAATATACCGCAAGACCTCACAAACCATGTGGTCTAAATACCGCATCTTTTTTAAGATTATTTTTTTTTATTTTAATTTTTTTAGTGACATTTGGTGTATGAGTCATATTTCTATATACACTTACACCCCTAGGGTTTCTATCAAATATAGAGTTAACAATGTTTTAAGTATGTCCATCGGATGCAGTTTCATCAGCTGCTTAAACTGATATTGACAACAGCCAGATCGCATGGAAACTGTAGAAGTTAAATGCATTTCCCTCTGCAAGTCATAATATATAGTGAAAATTTTCATGCTATGAAGAAAATTTTTCAGTTTCAGCGTTTTCCGTCGATTTTCTTATTCAGATATATACGAAATCTCCTCACAAACCATGGTGTGAAACAAGCGCAAGTTTTAAACGGTTGGTTAATTTATTATAATTTTTTTAGTGATTTTTGGAGTTTTTCAACTTTTGTACACTGAAATTTTTGTATTTTTCATGTGATGGACTTGAAAATTGGTGAGCATCTTTCACGTGACTGACTGACTTAAACGATCATCAAAACAGGAAAATCGGACAGAAACTGTAGAAGTAAGATGTGTTTTCATACCCAAGTCATAACATATAGTGGTGAAATTTGTCCTAAGAAGGAAATTTTTTAGTTTCTGCGTTTTGAGTCGGTTTTCTTTATTAGAAATATACCGCAAGACCTCACAAACCATGTGGTCTAAATACCGCATCTTTTTTAAGATTATTTTTTTTTATTTTAATTTTTTTAGTGACATTTGGTGTATGAGTCATATTTCTATATACACTTACACCCCTAGGGTTTCTATCAAATATAGAGTTAACAATGTTTTAAGTATGTCCATCGGATGCAGTTTCATCAGCTGCTTAAACTGATATTGACAACAGCCAGATCGCATGGAAACTGTACAAGTTAAATGCATTTCCCTCTGCAAGTCATAATATATAGTGAAAATTTTCATGCTATGAAGAAAATTTTTCAGTTTCAGCGTTTTCCGTCGATTTTCTTATTCAGATATATACGAAATCTCCTCACAAACCATGGTGTGAAACAAGCGCAAGTTTTAAACGGTTGGTTAATTTATTATAATTTTTTTAGTGATTTTTGGAGTTTTTCAACTTTTGTACACTGAAATTTTTGTATTTTTCATGTGATGGACTTGAAAATTGGTGAGCATCTTTCACGTGACTGACTGACTTAAACGATCATCAAAACAGGAAAATCGGACAGAAACTGTAGAAGTAAGATGTGTTTTCATACCCAAGTCATAACATATAGTGGTGAAATTTGTCCTAAGAAGGAAATTTTTTAGTTTCTGCGTTTTGAGTCGGTTTTCTTTATTAGAAATATACCGCAAGACCTCACAAACCATGTGGTCTAAATACCGCATCTTTTTTAAGATTAGTTTTTTTTATTTTAATTTTTTTAGTGACATTTGGTGTATGAGTCATATTTCTATATACACTTACACCCCTAGGGTTTCTATCAAATATAGAGTTAACAATGTTTTAAGTATGTCCATCGGATGCAGTTTCATCAGCTGCTTAAACTGATATTGACAACAGCCAGATCGCATGGAAACTGTAGAAGTTAAATGCATTTCCCTCTGCAAGTCATAATATATAGTGAAAATTTTCATGCTATGAAGAAAATTTTTCAGTTTCAGCGTTTTCCGTCGATTTTCTTATTCAGATATATACGAAATCTCCTCACAAACCATGGTGTGAAACAAGCGCAAGTTTTAAACGGTTGGTTAATTTATTATAATTTTTTTAGTGATTTTTGGAGTTTTTCAACTTTTGTACACTGAAATTTTTGTATTTTTCATGTGATGGACTTGAAAATTGGTGAGCATCTTTCACGTGACTGACTGACTTAAACGATCATCAAAACAGGAAAATCGGACAGAAACTGTAGAAGTAAGATGTGTTTTCATACCCAAGTCATAACATATAGTGGTGAAATTTGTCCTAAGAAGGAAATTTTTTAGTTTCTGCGTTTTGAGTCGGTTTTCTTTATTAGAAATATACCGCAAGACCTCACAAACCATGTGGTCTAAATACCGCATCTTTTTTAAGATTATTTTTTTTTATTTTAATTTTTTTAGTGACATTTGGTGTATGAGTCATATTTCTATATACACTTACACCCCTAGGGTTTCTATCAAATATAGAGTTAACAATGTTTTAAGTATGTCCATCGGATGCAGTTTCACCAGCTGCTTAAACTGATATTGACAACAGCCAGATCGCGTTTTATCCCAATACAGGTAGCAGTATTAATATGGCCAACCTAGAAACGTGTACAACACATATATTCATTCATTCATTCATCCATCCATCCATCCATCCATCCATCCATCCATCCATCCATCCTTCCATCCACTAATTCATTCATTCCGGCAGTCATTCATTCATTCATTCATTTATTCATCTATTCATTCATCCATCCATTCATTTATTTATTCATATACACTAGGGTAACCCGCCCGTCAGGGCCGTCCATGATCACCTCAGTGCTGTACAAGGGCTGTACAACTAAGCCGGCAGTCGAAAACCATGCTTTCTTTGTTTTAGGTGGATGGTGTTTAGGGGCCCCATAAACCCCGGCAGTGCCACATGGCAAACTTAATCAGCCTGTTGATCAAGCAGCATAGACCTAAATAATCTCTCCAACACTTTACTTTAAGATTCATCATCTTTAGTCTTGCCGGGCGGAGCTTATATCTCGTTACTCCCCACAAACAGAATAAATTCAGTCTGACAAAGTCAAGTAGGCTGTGATTTGATACAGCCTCCTTTGTCAGTGCACAGATTTTCATCAGTCTCTGTAGTCAACACAACGTTTAGTGGTCCCCATCTCTGGTTATGTTATATTTAACTCTGTCGATGCCGAATGCCGGCACCACATTTCTTGCTCTCTCAGGTTTGCTACAGTGTCAGTTTCAGCCAGCGTGGCCGAAAGCCGGTCGTGGATTTTCGATTGCGCGTATCTGTCTAGTGGCATGGCAAAGTTTAAATTGTGTGTGGGCTTGCCCTATGCATAAATTACTGTGAAACTATCAATCGGTCACAAGTGGCAACCATTGAGATATCAAGGACACCCAAAATACACTCACAACAAAACTATTTCATTAATTGATGTCCTTTCAAGAATATTTTAATCAAATTTTATCACTTTAGCATATTTTGCAAACTCACATTTTGAATGAAATGGCAATGGATTAAAAAGAAACTCACAAATAAACCATTACAAAAAGAAAAACATTTGACGAGAGTTAAAAACAAAGATGTCGGACTGCGTCGTTAGCAATGGAGCCAGTAGTCGGCAATACCGATGTGAAACGGCGGCTAAATGTTGGATAGATAAAAAAAAACACAAAAAACATTACAAGAAGACTAACATTTAAAAACAAAGATGTCAGACTGCGTCATTAGCAATAGAGCCAGTACTGAGTCGGCATTACCGACGTGGAAAGGCTGAAATTTTGGGAAACTGACAAAAGGTCTCGGAGTCAGTAGTTACCAGACTTTGCAGCCGTGAACTAAAGATCTGGGCCACTGCTCTGGGTGTATCAATTTACAGGTCAGTGTTGGCCGGACAGGTCGTAAACCCCCCCCACCCCCACCGCCCCCCCCCCCTCCCCTGCCCGGCATTTAGTCAACTGAAACCAGATGGGAGGCGGCGCGTGCCGTCCCTATTAAAAGGTTGTCTGTCAACAAAAGGGCTACTGGGACGCTATATAGGAGCTTGTGATGATATGTGTTGAGTTGTGTTTTTGGACTTTTGCCGTCAGGTCATTGTCATACAATATCACATATTTGTCTTTAATTGCACAGGTTTCAAAAGCTAAAGGAAATACCTTTCCGTCTTGCCGCTGCTCATCTTCATTGTGATTACGGACAGAGGCCAGCGGCAGCGACAGGTACGCGTAAGTTTTGAAGGCTTTTGAAACCTGTGTATAATAAAAGCTGTAATTCTCAGCATGAGTTTTGTATTTTAATTATTTCGCCACAGTTCTATGCAGGACAAATGTATCACAATAACCCCTTTGCGGCCAGAGATTACTATTTTCTCGTCTAAACCAACAACACACTAAACGGTATTGGAGTGAAGAACATAGAGGCAGGCCCGAGAGTCCGAAACAGCTCAGGCGGTTAAGCGTCGGAGCAGGAGAGCGAAGGGAATCGCCGGGTCGTGGGTTCGAATCCCGTCCCGGCCCCGGTAGCTGGACTCACAATCCAGAGGGGAAAAACGGATTTGTTCAATAGCATGTCCGTTGAAAGGTCCTGGTAAATCAAAGTGGCACATTTGGAGTGCGCCTGAGTTGATCAGTGTTCAGGTCGTACTCCATAGGCAATAGATTTCCCTGTCCCCCATAACCCGCCCGTCAGGGCCGTCCATGATCACCTCGTTGCTGTGGACGTTAAACCCAAACTAACCAACCAACCAGAGGCAGGCGGGACAAAAACAGGCATAAAGAACGAGAGACTATATAACTAGAGACATCAATCCTCACGAGCCCCCGCGACTGCGGGGTCTCATGATGGTTATGTCTCTTGCAACCAGGTAGTATTCGCCTTGTTCCTTAAATGATTAGATTAAAAACTTTCCTAGGTCAGCTTCGATGCGCCGGACTTATCCGCCTTTGTAACACTTATATTTCTTATTCAATTTGCCCTTCTGTGGGCCAGCGGAAGTACAAGTATAACGGCAGTTCACATCTGATGAATGGAGAAAATGGCTACTGTCGTATTGAGTACACTGTTTATTCACTGTTACACCTTGTGGGACCGACCCCTCAGAGAGTCGCTAGCCATCAGGTGCACATCAGTCGCCTTACGTGCCACCTTCTGTCCTGAAAATCGGTCTTCTTTTCATGAGTGTTTAAGCGCCCTTTTCCGCATAAACTGCAGTGTCACTGAAATACCCAACGAAGATGAGAAACACGCTTATAGAGGACAAGTGAAGCACAGTTAAAACACTTGTCGGGTTATCCCTGTCAATGTCAGCGGACGCAGACTGTCTTTTTGAAATCGTTGTAAATTCAAAAGAAAATGGATACAAAGCGGGTTTAGCAAGGGGCATAGATACTCATGAGCCCCCGCAACTGCGGGGGCTCATGGGGATCTATACCTTTTGCAGTTGGGTGGCGTTCAACAAACAAGTTTTTAAAGTCAGTTTTCAAACTGAGACATACGGACAGTTGATTTTCTTGCTCTAATTGAAGAAAGCGCATTGAATTCTCCGTCAGCAAGTCTGGTCTGAAAAGTGTGCTGACCCGAACATTTGATAAACAACCTATGTGATGCGTCATTTAATTAATTTAGACATCTTAGATTAATAGGCGTGTGTGTTGTGTATGTGTGTATGGGAGATGAGCGTGGGTGTGTGAATGAGTACGTATTGTTTTGTGAGATTAGTTGTTTAGTTTTAAAGTTTTGACAGTGTGTGTAGAGCATTGGATTTGTGTGATAAGAGTATTAATTATTTTTTATTGTTGACTGTGATGTTTGTAATTGTAACGACACCAACACACATTCATATGCTTTATGTTCCTAAGGCAAATGACAACAAACAGTATTTATATATCTAGCTATCTATTCGGCAAAGAGGGCACCGGCCGCGTTCCTTTTTGTTACTGGATACATTTCTTCGCCTTTTATACATTAATTTTGGCTACACCTTTTGTGTGCTGCATTTTGCTGTGTCACTCAGCAATGTGAATTTGGGAGTTGGGGGTTGGGAGTTGTCTTCTAAAAACTGCATGCCAGTTTAGGCAGCTGATCGACTAAGATAGTTCAAGGGTGGTTCCAAAATAGCTTGGCGCCTACGGCCCTTGAACGTAAACGGTCGATTCGTCTCTTACTGTAGTGTCAGAGATGGACGAGAAAGCACGCCTATCCAAACCCCGCATTCAGACTACTGTAGGTCCGCGAGATCCCTGGCCTGCAGTCGTAGTCGTAGACGCAAAAGCTGGCTACATATTTATGTCCCTCAGACTGAGGATGTTATGCCGGTTTAGCCATAAGGCTGTTCCCAACGTTTTGGCATCCGGATGTCCGTAGTCACGCCCGAAGGGAAAAGACTGGCGTGCTGGTCTGTGATCTTGGACCTTACTGCCTGCAGCCGTAAGGTCCAAAATCAAAGACTAGCACACAGATACACATCAAATGAAACACCGTTGCACCATCAACTGCGCACTGTGTTGAGTTTTATTTTTTGCTCTTACAGTTGGTGGCGCAGGAAATGACTCTTTTTCACTTTCAAACCCTTTGGCTGTCCATTTAGCGCTTTTAGTCGAAGTGACGCCTGCGCTGTGGACAGCCAGAAAGCTATAACTCATTCGCGACGTGCCGTATTCTAATACGCGTGTCCAAATGCAGCACGTCTAGAATGTGTTAACAATGCGATGGCCGGCGTGACTGAAAGATCCTGTCTGACAACAACCACAGTGAGTCACTCTGATTGTGTTATAACGACGACCCTTCCACTGGTACAGACTATTAAGGTTACTACAAGTCATCTTAGAAGCATCTGACAGTGAGTCACTCTGTGTGTTAACCCATTTGACCCCATGGGCGCATTTCCCAAAATTTGGAGGTGTTACTCAGCGACTGTGTGCCAATTGCAGGAGATGGATTGACCCTTCTGGCGCCAAGCTAATCCGGCACTACCCTTGAATTATCATGGGTCAGTCCGTTTCCTGCAGTATAACGTTGGGGTTAAATGGGTTAAGCAATTCTTGCACTGGTACAGCCAGGAGCCCACATCTGATAAGACTTAGGTCTACGCATGAGTTGCTTATGGAGGTCTGAGCATAATTCGCCCAAAAAGCCAACGTCTCCCCTCCACCTGCTCACTCACGCTCGCACACACACACAAACACACACACACACACACACACACACACACACACACACACACACACACACACACTCACACACACAACACACGCACACACACACACACACACACACACACTCACGCTCACACACACAACACACGCACAAACACACACACACACACTCACACGCATACACACACACACACACACACACACACACACACACACACACACACACACACACAAACACACACACCATTTAACCATTTGCGTGTCGGTAGCGGTTTTAGTCGTGATGATTCCTGCAGCAATCATCGCGACTTAAACCTCTACTGACGCGCAAAGGGTTAACAATCTCTCGCAGTTTGCCGTGGAAGGGAAAAGCTGTCACACTATTACCGTGAGCAAGCCTAATTGCAACAGGACAAAGAGCATATTAACATACCCAAGCTCTTCGTTTCGTGCACAGGTACGTTTTGTCTCTCCAGACAATGTTGAAATGTAGGTCCGCCTTAGCCTTGCGACATAAGGACATTGTACATCTTTGCTACCAAAAACTCATTTTTCTTTTTATACATTGATTTACAGCCTAGATCTTGAAATCAATATATAATTATTATTACTGCACACCTAGTCAAGCGGCGGCAAAAAAACAAAAAACAAAAAAACACCAAAAAAACCGCGAGTAACTGACAATCATTGTAAGTTTGAAACCTGTCAGCCTTCCTTTTGAAAATCCACTAATCATTAGTCTAGATCAATTATGAAAACCTTTCATTCTTAACTCATTGAGTCCCGAAACACCCCAGCAAGATATGGATCGAGCATGATAGTTCAAGGGTAGTGTCAGAATAGCTTGGCGCCTATAGGTCCACTATCATGGTCCAGCCATCTCCCGCAACACTGGTCCATAGACGAAAGATGACACCTCCAAGATTTTGGGGATGCAGCCATGGGTAACCTTTTCATGGTTCTGGGCTATACCTCAGTGCCTTCGAAAGAATGAATTGATATGTTATTCAACACGTTTCAGATTTGAAATAAGAGTTGTTTCTTTTTCTGCGTCTTCACCCCCCCCCCCCCCCCCCCCCCCCGATAGTTTGTCTTATAACCGTACACCCGTTTTTGCGTTGATATGGGAAGGTGTGGATCTTATGGTTCGAAGTCGTAAGATCCAAAATCAGTGACCTGCACACAACACGTTGCAAATCGATACACTGTGGAGCGGTGCACATTTAGAAATATATTATTTGACCACAGGCACGCAAAAATATCGTTGCGTCAATGCTCACCTCCTAACAACGGGGCGGGGTAGTAGTAAATGGTGTCATTTACTTCTATTTCCCGTGCTAGGAGGTGAGCGATCATCCCGTGCCTATGTATTTGTCGAGAATAGTGGATTGTCGCTTTGAATGACTTCGCGTTTTATTTAAATCAATGTGTGCCCTCCTGTGCCCTCCTATCTGATTTCTAGCAATGACAGTGCGGTTTTCAGACCGCGAGCTTTGGCCCCGTCCAAAACGACGGAGCAGGAGCAGGGTTTCGAGGGGACAGGGAGTGAGGGGGTTGGGGGGGGGGAGGGAGGGGGGGGAGAGAGAGAGAGAGGATGGGACAGGTGGTCTTATGACTACGGCATCAAATGGCATACATCCTCATGAGCCCCCGCATATGCGGGGGCTCATGAGGATGAATGCCTTTTGCGTGGAGGGAGTCGGCTGCATTCGAGTGTGGAGGCGTATTTGGATTTACGTCTTTTGCAGAGGGGCCGTATTTGTCTTAGGAGTGTACCTGGTCCTATGCACGCGAAGAGAGTGGGGACAGTTAAACACACGGTGTGACCTTTTTTTCCCGATAGTTGAAACGAAGGCCGTCCTGCCGAGAGTAGAAATTTTGACAACAGTGGCGTGGTACCTGCAACAATGATCGTCTCCCTGTGTGCGGTCCTGCTTGCTCTGGGTGAGAAATATGTCTTACTTTCTACATTGTTTATGTTTTTTCAGATATCTGTGTGAGCTTATTATATGATGTCAATTAGCAATGCTTTCTGTCGTGCTAATGGACAACGGTTAGACGTGCCGCCTCCGGATGCGCGGCTAAAAGCCGCTTATCTGGAGGCGGCAATGCCGACTGCGTTAATCTACTAGCTGTTTGTCTGATGTGGTACGCTCTGTGTGTGTGTGTGTGTGTGTGTGTGTGTGTGTGTGTGTGTGTGTGTGTGTGTGTGTGTGTGTGTGTGTGTGTGTGTGTGCGTGCGTGCGTGTGTGCGTGCTTGCCGGTGTGTGTGATGTACATATAAAGACTGAATGAAGGGCCAGTTCTTTGATAATACTCGTATGTTCAATTCCATTAAAGGATTAAACACACGCACAAGAAAATACTTTAACATTATAATACCGCAGGTTAAAACGCCCAAGGATATGCAAACGTTGTGACGCAGAGGATGACACTGCAATTAACGAGAACAAATAGCTACCACGCTACATCCGTATTATACGTGGCAGCTTTTTGCCTCGCTATCTTTTGCCACCATCTTGTCAGAATCAAGCAATGGTTTCTAGCATCTAGTGGCATTAGTTACCTTTGAATAGCATTTATTTGATTAATTTTTACTTGTAAATAGATAGTTCTCGTAAATCATCGCAATAGCGCTAGTTAACTTCATGCACTGTTCGATTGCTACGTTCCCAGGGCGGAGCAATAGGCCCTCGGGCCGGCGTCGACCGACGTCGGCCCGCGCACACCCGTACGCCGACGGCGGCCGACCTGGTCCCGAGGGTCTTTTGCACACTGGGTCAGTCATAAGACAGTTTCCTAGTCTCTGGTGCAGTAATGCTCAGCTATTAGCAGCTTCAGTAATTCAGCTCTGACACACGACGACTAATCTGCGCGACGCATGGTTCACTTAACCCTTATCATTCGGAATACACCAGTGTGTGAAATACGTTTGACTAAAATAGTTCAAGGGTAGTGCCAGAATAGCCTAGAGGCGCCGAGCTATTCTGGCACTACCCTTGAACTAAAGCCATTGGTCTATATCCTTATCCGTAAGTACTATAATGTAGCTCGCATATGGCAGTGTACAAATTTGAAGCTTTTAGCCTCCGTATGATATGGGTTAAAGTGTGTGTGTGAGAGTGTGTGTGTGTGTTTGCGTGTGTGTTGTGGGGGGAGGGGGGGGGGGTGATTGGGGTGGGGGTAGGAAGGAGAAGGGAGATGGAGGGTGGGTGGTGGGAAGGGGGCAGGGTTCCAGTGCCATATTAGTTCAGTTGGTGCCTTTTAGACTATCACGGTCGATCTGTCTTCGGAAATGAAATGTAAAACTACAAGCAAATCTGAGGATTTTGTTAACCCATTCAGACCTGACACACTACAGCAGGAGATGGATCGACCATGATAATTCAAGGGTAGTGCCAGATTAGCTTGACGCCTTTCGGCGCCAAACTAATCTTGCACTACCCTTGAATTATCATGGTCGATCCATCTCCTGCAACAGGTTCATAGTCGTAAGATGACGCCTACAAAATTTGGGAAATAAGTGCGTCGGGCTGAATAAGTTAAAGGTTCATTATTATATTGGCATAAACATGGAAACCGTGCACAGTTGACAATTATCCCTCGTGCCGTTGTTCACGGGTGCTTTCCGGCTTTAAACAATGTGTGTGGACTTTGCGTGTGGACCTTACAGCTTCAGACAAAAGGTTCAAATGACAGACTAGCACACATTAACTCATTTGAGGCTCACCGCATCCGTTTACAGTGCATAATCCGTATGCGATGAGCCGCGAACGAGTTAATGTGTATGATTACGTGAGTTAACCCATTTAGCCCCGACGCCCTACAGCAGGAGATGGATTGAACGTGATAATTCGAGGGTAGTGCCAGATTAGCTTTGCGCCGTCAGACGCCAAGCTATTTGTGTTGTAACTGTCTTTTCTAAGCGTGTTCCTGTCTCCGTTGGGTTCTTCTCTGCATTTTACGCGCTTGGCAGTCACCTTTTGGACCTGATTTGGGCACTACCATTGAATTGTCACGGTCGATCCAACTCCTGCAGCTTGTACATAGTCTTCAGGCAACGGAAATGTGGCCACGGGGTTAAGTATGTTAACTAAGACATACGGGTCAATATTGGTGGCGCTAAGAAGGACTTTTTAAAATATGTTAACTAAGACATACGGGTCAATATTGGTGGCGCTAAGAAGGACTTTTTAAAATATGTTAACTAAGACATACGGGTCAATATGGGTGGCGCTAAGAAGGACTTTTTAAAATATGTTAACTAAGACGTACGGGTCAATATGGGTGGCGCTAAGAAGGACTTTTTAAAATATGTTAACTAAGACATACGGGTCCATATGGGTGTGAGAAGAAGGACTTTTTAAATAGCTTTATTGTCCTACTGACGTGGGGGAAATATTAGCATAATCGTAAACCCACCCTTTACAGATAAGCAAGATTTTATAGCGCATTTCCAATGACCTACAAGTGCTTTTCTCAACTGAAATCTGTGTGCCCACGATCCTCAGTCAAACCTACTCATACCTCTCTCTTTTTTCTTCTTTAAATTTGAGGCGCGCCCATTACCGGTTGTGTTTGTTTGTCTCACGCGCGCGCCCTCCCGGACCTATACCGACAAGCGCGGCGAGCCCATTTCCAAGAGACGTAGATCCTGATAGCCAGGGCCCCGCAGTCTTGCCCAATGGACGGACTCGTTACATCCGCGTGTTTCACTTTGCGGAACTGTTGCATTGTTATTGTATTTGTAGTATAAGACCAGGGGTGGATCTGGGGGATCCTAGGGGTTCCGGACCCCCCCCCCCCTCCAGACCCAAAATTCAAAATGCTATTTATATAACAAAGTCCTTTTTGGGACGTTTGGACCCCCCCCCTCCCCCGCCCCCTCTCGAGGTAACTGATCCGCCCCTGAAGACGGATTAAGGATGTGAATTTGCATTTTGTCCGTGCCCACCGAACAATATTCGTCAACTGCTTCGGTTCGCCTCTGCGTAGGAAGAGTTTGTGCGAGTTTCGTTTGCCCAAAGATGTAATTCAGTTTTGTCACCCCTTCAATCAATACCTGAACCAAAGTGAAAACAAAGCGACTGCAAGAGGCATAGATCCTCATGAGCCCCCGCTGTTGTGGTGGCTCATGAGGATCTATGCCTCTTGTTGACACCCCTTCGTATTCAGGTTTCATGGGCTGCTGGGGCATATTGCAGTATATTGTACTTGTACATGTAATACAACAATTATTAAAAAAACATGCACGCACGCACGCAAGCACGCGCGTGCGCGCGCACGCACGCACACACACACACACACACACACACACACACACACACACACACACACACACACACACACACACACATACACACGTAGTTTAGTGACTCTGACATGTTTTATCATATGTTGGATTTTACTATCAGGACAAGCGGCATACCACGCGCGCACGTGTGTGTGTGTATGTGTGTGTGTGCGTGTGTGTGTGTGTGTGTGTGTGTGTGTGTGTGTGTGTGTGTGTGTGTGTGTGTGTGTTTGCTTGTGTGTGTGTGTGTGTGTGTGTGCGTGCGCGTGTTCTTCTTGCGTATTTTGTATATATTTATTTCTAGACTTTCCAAACACTGATAATACATTCTATTCATAATACATGCTTAGCCCGAATCCGATCTATCAATTCAACCAGCTAGAGAATGAATAATTGTTTATATATTTATTTCTAGACTTTCCAAACACTGATAATACATTCTATTCATAATACGGGCTTAGCCCGAATCCGATCTATCAATTCAACCGGCAGCTAGAGAATGAATAATTTTTATATATATATTTATTTCTAGACTTTCCAAACACTAATAATACATTCTATTCATAATACATGCTTAGCCCGAATCCGATCTATCAATTCAACCAGCTAGAGAATGAATAATTGTTTATATATTTATTTCTAGACTTTCCAAACACTGATAATACATTCTATTCATAATACGTGCTTAGCCCGAATCCGATCTATCAATTCAACCGGCAGCTAGAGAATGAATAATTTATATATATATTTATTTCTAGACTTTCCAAACACTGATAATACATTCTATTCATAATACATGCTTAGCCCGAATCCGATCTATCAATTCAACCAGCTAGAGAATGAATAATTTTTTATATATTTATTTCTATACTTTTCAAACACTGAGAATACCGCAGTAACTAACTATCTAACTGAGAATACGTTCTATTCATAATACATGCTTAGCGCAAGTGCGATCTATTAATTCAACCAGTTAGAGAATGAACACCAGCCACTGAAAGAGTTTTCAAAGACATCAACAGTCTCAGTCAAATCCAGCTGGGGTCACTAATAAAACAAGTCACGAGAGAGGAAATTTAAAATGCGCAGTCACGTTTTATTTTTTAGCACTCAGTTTAAACTATTTGAACAGGCAGGTTTCACGATGAAATAGTTGCGTCCTACATTTTTATAGTTTGGGTAGTATATATGTGTCGAAAGATATTCTTGCAGTTAAATATTTGCTTTCAATAACATGAACCTTTTTCTCTTCAACCTAGAACACGTTGAACATTCTCGTTTGAACCTTGATCGAGATTCATCTGTATAACAGCTTGGGAACTGATAGATTTGACCACGCCAGTTGCTTGTGTAGCAAGCAGTTGAATGCCTAATTTGCGTGTCGGTAGCGGTTTTGTCGCGATGATTCCTGTAGGAATCATCGCGACAAAAACCGCTACCGACACTTAAAGGGTGAAACAAGCATATTCAGCATCCCTCACCTTATCCCCTCCCCAATCCGCCGCAACCAATTGTGTTTAGTTTGGTTCCTTATTCTCTTATCTGTAGCTGATTTCTTTGATTCATTTTGCAGCTTTACTGTGTGACGCCTACCCCAATGGCCCTCCTTCCTCCACGTG
The DNA here is from genome assembly GCA_036245525.1 of Semisulcospira habei. NCBI lineage: Eukaryota > Metazoa > Mollusca > Gastropoda > Semisulcospiridae > Semisulcospira > Semisulcospira habei. Next base: position 289,396,414 of record BTPG01000002.1, on the reverse strand, counting down.
TCCGACGTTGTTCCCCAAACACGGGGTGGAGCAGCAGACAGGCGCCCCTCCGTACAGACTAGTACTGTCCAGCAACACATACACACCGGGACAGACCATCACAGGTTTGTTTCCTTCTCTATTCGTGTGTTGGTTTGTTTTGTTATGGCTTGGTTTGGTTGATGGTTTGCTTTTGGTCTGGTTGGTAGTTTGGTTGGTTGGTTGGTAAGGATTATTTTGTTTGTTTGTTTCTTTGCTCGTTCGTTCTTCAGTCGTTCGTTTTGTTTGTTTGTTTGTTTATTTGTTTATTTGTTTGTTCGTTTGTTCGTTTCTTCGTTTGTTTGTTTGTTTGTTTATTTGTTTGTTTGTTTGTTTGTTTGTTTGTTGACGTTGTTATATGTCAGTCGGTTGAGTACTAAGCCCAAAAAGTTCAGATTTTCTTTTTTTCTATAGTCCTATATCAAGACAATAGCGAAAGCAAAGATAGACCCCCTACATTTTCAGAGATGGGAATCAATGCAAATTTAAATGTGTTTCGTCAGTAAAGTTTTTTTTTTTAATTTTTATTTTTTATTTTTTTAGTGCGTCTGGAAAGCACGACAGAAGGACGGCCCTTCAAAGGGTTTCAGGTGACAGCGCACCGCGAGACCGCGAACACTGAGGATTTTATCGGCTCGTTCAATGCTTCTCAGATCGGCACGCAGGTCATTGCGTGCCTGGGACAGCCACAGGTGAGATTTTATGTGACCCTTTGTCTGTCGGTAGCGCTTTTTATCGCGATGATTCCTGCCGGAATCATCGCGACAAAAAGTGCTACCGACAGCCAAAGGGTTAACAGTTTTACATCTCTGTCCTCTTGCATGTAGTCGTCGTAGTTGTCGCCATCGTCGTTACTATCACCATCATCAACAGCAGCAGCAGCATAGTCATCGGTATCGGTGCCGTCGTCAGTAGTATTGCCGACATAAGTATTATCTCAGACGTTGACTACTTAGTAACATTATGATGTCGCGTTCATTTTCTTTTTAATCTTTCGAGCGACCTCTAGTCAAAATGTTGTTTTTTTTTTTAATTTTCGAGATAAACCTGTTGCACGAATGTATGGTTTTCCCCTTACAGAAGATGTTCGGCCACTCCACTGGAGACTTGAAGACTTCTGTCAATGCCTCGTGGACAGCCCCTGCAAACAACGTGGGCCCCGTGCAGTTCTTGTCAGTTTGTTTTCTTTGTTGTTGTTTTGCTTTTTGACTATTTGCTAGTTTCGTTGGTTCGCTCGTTCTGTCCTTTATTTATATTTATTTATTTATTTATTTATTGTGTTAACATTAAACTGTCGTGTGTAGATACTACTGACAACCCTGACAGCTGCATAATCCACGCACCCCACCCCCAACCCGACCCCCTCTCGTCTCTGCACCCATTCCACAGCCCTTCCATTCCACCCATTTTTCTCTTTCCTTGACCGGGGAGCTAGGTGGCTCGGTGGTAGGGCGTTGGTCTCTCGACCGAAAAGTCCCGGGTTCGAATCCATGTTGGGTCAACATTTGTTCAGACCGTATTTCGGTGCCCCGTCTTTGAAATCACCTTCGTGGTGGACAAAAGTCGTTAAGCCCTAAACGTTTTAACGTTTTTCCTTTCTCTGACCACATCCTCCACCCGCCCATGCCCCCTCGACCTCAGCTCCACCATCACCGACAGACGGAGAGGTTTTGGCTCGGCATGAAAAACACGCGTTTTGCGACGTCATTTGCACGCACACTTCGTACATGCAGATTTCAGCGGCAGGGTGATCTGTTATGTGTTTGTCTAATTCTAAACTAGCCATTAATCCTTTCACTGCCGAAACGCTAACCCATCTGCAAGAGACATAAACCCTCATGAGCCCCCGCGACTGCGGGGGCTCATGAGGGTTTATGTCTCTTGTGAGTCGCGAGCTTCTAGCATGGCCGGATCACTTACATGTTTGGGGGGGGGGGGAGGGCACAAAAAATTTTTTGGAGAAATTAACCACCTGAAACAGACACCTAAAGCAGAGTTTTGACTGTTTTGAGTATGGCTTTATTTTGTTGTTTTTTTTTCACTAAGGTGAGCAAAGATCATCCTTCAGTGTATCAAAGTTTCATGCTGTAGTTTTTATGGGGGAAGGGGGGGCATGGCCCTCTGCCCCCCCCCCGGATCCGGGCCTGCCTAGGTTTGTTTGTGCCTGTGTTTGGTCCCATTTTAAAAAAAAAAGAAAGAAAAGAAACATAATTTACATTTGTGTTGTTTACGCAAATGTCGGTCAATATGCAGTCCGTTTCAGACGCGCAGTTTGTGATCTCATACAGCCCGTTCCACGACAAGCTCTTCTATTTGTGCCTCAGAAAGACGGTGTTATTTGGGCTCAAAGCTATAAGCCAGGATGTCAGAAATGTACATCCCTGTCGCACCCGTTGTCAGAAATGAGGTGCGACGGAAGTCGCCATGGATTTACACCGACAAAAACAGTCTGAGATGTTCTACCACTCTCTGCACTCTCTTAGACCTTCTGCCTTTTATGGACAGTGGTTTGTTTGGTCTTCGGGCCCACAACAACCGCAGTCTGTCCGTCGTGGGCCCGGAAAGCGCAGTTACCTCCCAGTGGATTTCCATCTTTCTGTTCGGGATATTTAACCGGACACAAAAGGCGTCCCGATGCCAGATCTTACTAACCAGCGGCCAAAAAAATCAAACAGCAGGGGGGAGTCCGGACCTCCCCCCCCCCCCCCCCCACCTTCATACACACACAGACACACACCCGATCCGCCTCAAAAATGTTAGGGCTAATGGATGGGGTGGAGGGCGGGAGGGGGTGGGGAGGGAGTCGGAAACCCCTGGAATCCCCCACCTTTCCAGCACTCTCACCTGTTGTCGTTCATAACGATACATACTTTACTGTCGCCAGGGTATGGTAGTGGTGACAATGCAGAGTTGTTCACTATAAATCAACTAAAAACATCCGAAGCAATACGGGTGTTACAGCTGATATATATTCCAGAGTAACCAGTAAGAGGTTTAACACATTCTGCTCCAGGACCGAAATCCGCAAATTTTGAAGTTGCCCCCTGAAGACTGTATTACACTTCAGAAAACAGATCGAGCGTGATAGTTCAAGGGTTGTGCCAGAATAGCGTGGCGCCTATGGGCGCCAAGCTATTCTGGCACAACCCTTGAACTATCACGCTCGATGCATGTCTTGCCGTGGCGTGTCGGAGTTGAATGAGTTAACCTGAAGTAGAGATTTAAGCTCGTGCTTTTGTTCGTTTGTCCAGTTGACTTTTTTCCAAACACGAATGACATTTACAGGCCATTAGCCAGGGACGACTGAGCTTTGTTGTTTGAATTTGTCGAGGTGGTTTCTTGTCAACGTGTGTCCTTCGTCAGGTCTGATCGAGGTTATTTATAAAGCTGTTCTCTGGTTAACCTGTTCAGCGCCAGTTGACGCAAACTGTATTTCTGCAGTCTTCGTCAGTTCAACACCAAGAACCCTTAGCTGTCTCTGCAGTCTTCGTCAGTTCAACACCAAAAACCCTGAGCTGTCCCAGGAACATGGATTTCAAAGGGGTTTTAGCAAGAGACATAGATCCTCATGAGCCCCCGCAACTGCGGGGGCTCATGAGGATCTATACCTCTTGCAGTTGGGTGAGGTTCACACGTTCTCGGCACTGAACAGGTTAAGGAAGGGAGGCCTGGGAGGGTTAAAAAAAAAATCACGAATGACAGTTACAGGCCATTAGCCAATGACGTCTGAGCTTTTATTTTTGGATTTGTCGAGGTGTTTTTTTTTTTTTTTTTTTTTTTTTTTTTTTTTTTTTTTTTTTGTTGTCAGGTCTGATCGAGGTTATTTATAACGACGCCGTTTTCTGCTTAACCTGTTCAGTGCCAGTTGGGAGGGTTAACAAAAACAACAAGAAATTTTCAGTGGTAGGGACTTGTACTGCTATAGCGTTTGTTCTCTTAACTGTGAAATATTTACCAGCACCCAACTGCAAGAAGGATAGATCGTCCAAACGAGCGATCAGGGTCGATTCAACCTCTAGTTAACATTGGAGCTTAAAATGTCCTACGCCCTATTTTCAATTTCATTCGAAGCATTGTACTTTGTAGATCATTGTAATTCATGTATCGTGGTATTATTCCCACGAGACGCTGACGAAAACTGCGCCGCATTGGACTTCGAACAATGACGCATTCACTGCCGATCATAATTGAACTGCAAGAGGTATTGCTCCGCATGAGCCCCCGCAGTTGCGAGGGGCTCATGAGGATCTATGCCTCTTGCTGAAAACACTTTGTACCTATGTTCCTTGGACGGCCGGGGTTCTTTGACGTTGAGTTTACAGTGATTTCCAGACACAATCTGCGCCCACCTGCAATGAAGAGTGTAACCCTTTTAGCCCCAAGGTCCATTTCTTAAATTTGGTAGGTGTTGCCTACCGACTATGTACCATTTGCAAGAGATGGCTTGACCATGATAATTCAAGGGTAGTGCCAGATTAGCTTGGCGCCTTTAGGCGCCAAGCTAATCTGGCACTACCCTTGAATTATCATGGTCAAGCCATCTAGTGCTGTAGGGATCCGGGGCTAAAAGGGTTAACAACGACTTTTGTAGCAAATGAATCATCATCATCCTTGTCGTCGTTGTTATTGTTCTTGTTATTATTATTATTATTATTATTGGCTGTTGCATTTCTAATTGATATGTTTTATTCGTCTTCAAATACTCACTGTGTGTATGTGTGTTGCAGCGCAACGGTGGTGGAAGCGCACCACAAAATCTGGTACAAGATTAACGCCACCCTCGGCAAACCAGACGGTGCGATCACAAATCCAGGACTACCCGTATGTTCTCACAGTGTTTGTTTTGCCAGTTTGCTGTGTGATTTGGTTAAATTGTAATTACAGTCGCTTGTAACATGGTCGGAGATAACAAAACGCTTTTCAGTGTAAAGTACGTCGCTTATAACGACATTCTGATATAACAACAAAATAGTTGTCTCACCTGGCACTTCGCGAAACTGTAGGAGCTGTTGAAGCGGTGCGCCTTGAATCAATCATATTTATTTATTTATTTATTTTAATTTTTTTGATTGATTTAAAAAAATTATTATTTATTTTATTTTATTTTTAAATTTTTTTAATTTAATTTAATTATTTATTATTTATTTTTTATTTTATTTTATTTTATTTTATTTTATTTTATTTTATTTATTTATTTATTTTTTTATTTTTTTTTTTTTGGGGGGGGGGGGGAGGGGGCGGCTGAATGTAGTTAGTTTTACATTTTTTTTACACTGTGTGCTGATCTGTGATTTGGACCTCAAGGCCTCTGTACTACTTTCATTCTCAGCTAAGCGGAGTGACCCCCATGTCTGCTGGCACTACACCAAATTGGAACGATTGCGGACTGACCAAAGGCTGCTTTCTGGTGCCAAAGTCCGGAAATAACACCTGTGCGGGCATTGACTGCCTGGCTGCCGTGTCCTACAAAAACGCGGGCAACGGTCTCGTGAGCGTGGAGATGGCTGTGGAAGGGCAGAACAACTACGTGTCAGTTGGATGGTCTGACGATGTGAAGATGGTAAGTGCGTGGAGACATTTGCCCGATGGCCTTTGCGCACTAGGTACATTCTGGTTGTGCAGTGAGGTCTGATCTTGCTGGGCACGCTGTGGTCTACAGCTGCCTGATCAGTTCTCAAATTTCTTTAATGAAAAAGTTCAGAACATTCGTGATAGACTTGGTGGACTTCAGTCTCCATCACAGTATGACGTTCCTTTTTCTGGTCAGTGTCTCTCGTCCTTCAGACCTGTCAGTGAACAGGAACTTCATACTGTGCTGAAGAGAACTGCAGAAAAGACTTGTAGTTTAGACCCACTTCCTACTACATTGCTGTACGAGTGTATTGATGTTGTGCTTCCAGTCATGACCAACATTGTCAACGAGTCCCTGAGGTCTGGTGTTTTTCCGTCGGATTTCAAGTCCGCCATTGATAAACCTTTGCTAAAGAAAAAGCCCTCTCTAGACCCTAACAATCTACAGAATTACCGCCCTGTCTCAGACCTCCCTTTTCTCTCTAAGATCGTTGAGAAGGTTGTGTTGTTGCAACTTCTCGACCATCTGAACCTGAATCATCTTCTTAGTCCCAATCAGTCTGCGTACCGTGCAGGTAATTCCACTGAAACTGCGCTTGCAAAAATTCTGAATAACCTCCTCGAGGCTCTTGATGACGGCAAAGTATCTGTTCTCGCACTGTTAGACCTATCTGCTGCCTTTGATACGATTGACCATGACATTTTGCTACAACGTCTCTATTCTGTGTATGGCATTCATGAAACTGCTTTATCGTGGTTTAGATTATATCTGACAGATAGAATTCAGTGCATAGTTGTTAATGATAAACTATCCAGCCCATCCACCGTGCGCTTTGGCGTCCCACAAGGTTCAGTTCTTGGACCAGTCCTCTTTACCCTGTATGTTCAGTGTCTTTAACCGTTTCTATATATCCCATCATGCATTTACAGATGATACTCAACGCCATGACTCATGTTCACCTGATCAGATTATGGACACAATCGAGAGCCTTCAGGAGTGTGTCTTGGATACTAAGATGTGGATGACTTCAAACAAATTACAGTTGAATGACGGAAAAACTGAGGCCATGATCATTGCTTCCCCGAGGTTGACGAAGACGCTGACACTCCCCGAGTCATTACAAATCTGTGGTGCCACTGTCCCCTTCTCCCCCATGTAAAAAATCTGGGTGTCACACTTGATAGTAGCCTGTCCATGCGCCTTCATGTGAACAACGTTTGCAGATCCGCCTATACTGAACTGCAACGTATTGCTTCAGTCCGCCACTATCTGACACCTGAAGCAACTAAAGTACTTGTCTGCGCTTTTGTTTTGTCTAAATTAGACTATTGCAATGCTCTTTTGGCTGGCTGTTCCCAGTGTCTGATTGGCAAACTCCAGAAAATTCAAAACTCAGCTGCTAGGTTGATTCTTAGAGTCCCTAGATCAGATCATATCACACCCCATCTGTCTGCTCTCCACTGGTTACCTGTAACAGCTAGGATTCCCTGCCCACACTACCTTGCTTCTCTTCTCCAGCTGTATACGCCCTCAAGACAGAATTTGCGCTCTGCGAGTGCCGACTCTCGAGTTTTACGTATCCCTCTTGTCAAAACAAAGTCGTTTGGTGAGAGGTCATTCAGATACCAGAGCCCAGTTGTTTGGAATGATCTCCCACGCGAACTGAGATACGTGGATTCGAGAGAGGCATTCAAGCGAGCCCTAAAGACCCATATTTTTTTCTGTTTGCTACAAATGACTTTGTCACACACCTGTCATGTTAAAGTCATCTCTATCTATGTTAGAAGTAGTGTGTGTGTGGGTGTGGGTGTGAATGCCAGTATGAGTCCATAAGCGCAGCACTTTTGAATGGTGACTTTATAGCTTGTTTATAGAGTGCGTTGTATTTGTTTTTTGTACTTTTGTAAATTGTATTTTTGTAATTAGTTATTTTTGTACATTAGTTTTTATTAAGCGCCTAGAGCTCTAATCTGAGGTTAGGCGCTATACAAGTACTCATTATTATTATTATTATTATTACAGATGCTCTGCCCAAATGGAATCGTCCCAGTAATCAAAAGATACTCGGCCCGACGTCGGTCCGATGGCCATTGCTTACTGGAACGTTATGCTGTCGTTCGTTGTATCATCCCATTGTGCCGTAGGCCTTCGGGCCGAAGTCGGCCCGATGACCTTTTGCGCATTGGGACCGCTGTTTTTTTTTTTCTGGCTTGCACAGTTTAATAGCAGTTTCATTCAATGACTAATTGTTTGTCTTGTTTTGATTTTGGTTCTACAGACGGATGACCAGACAGTGATCTGCTTGGCTAATCAAGGTCACGAGTCGGTCCAACTGGGATACAACCCCGGCTATTACAACGAAAAACAGTATTCGGTAAGCGAGTCTTAATCCAAGGTGGACGTTGGACGTTTCCTAAAGCCTGCACGGTGGAGCTTTTTGGTGGAGTGCAGTGTGCGCAGTAGTGGCCCCACCCTTTAAACCCTTGGTTCGTCTGCCATGGCCTGGCAAGCTGGGACGATGGCATCGAGGTCCTCGGATCGTAGGTTTTATATCAGACTGTCTTGTCCTAGTCTCTGGCTCAAAAACCTTCCCCGGAGACACTGGGGCTTTGATGTCAGGGTTTTCCTCCCTTATCCTGTCCTCAGCCAAGCCGCCAGGCCTGCAAGGCAGCAGGAAAATGATTAATTTTCGAGGTTCTCTCCTCTAGATCCGCCGTGTTTAGCCTGGTGGCTCGTGCTGCCCAGATTTTGGGGTCACCTCGGAGAGGATGTGGCCAGGGACCACGCACGGGCGGTCTTGGGATAGAGGGATGCTATGCTAGTCCGGAGGGATTACACACGAGAGTGCCTCACAAAGGCCAAGAGGCCCTAGACTAGGGTGATCCCGGGGGAGGCGCTGTATGAGTTCCCCACTACCCGCACCACCAACGCAACTCGTCCACTTGACCCCAGGTAATCCAAGGCATATGTCTCTCAAACATCCCAGCGCGCAAAAGCCCATCGTGCCGACGTTGGCCCGCGCACGACTGTGCGCAGGCCAACGGCGGCCAACGCCAGCCCGATACACTTTTGCACACTCGAATGGGCGTCTATGAAGACTGTGTACCAGCCATGGAATATGGTTGTCCCTGTTCAGGTCAGTTGCAGAGGGACAGTAAACTGGAATAGGAAGAAAGGAAAGAATGCAAGATGAACGAACAAGGATATACTTCCATCTCCTGCTGTTGTCTAAACTACGAATCTTACCTGGGGGAAAAAATGAACTCTAAATCTCAACTCATAATTATATGCGGCGGGAAATTGAGGATTGGGTTCATTGAAAAGTCCGTTGAATTGAGAGTATAATAATAATAATAATAATAATAATAATAATAATAATAATAATAACAATAATAATAATAATAATAATAATAATAATAATATAATAATAATAATAATAATAATAATAATAATAACAATGCTTACTTATATAGCGTTTATCCTAAAACAAGCTCTAAGCGCTTTACAAATAAAGAGTGGGGGTGGAGGGGGCCATAAAGCCAGAAAAACAAAGGATTCTGCAATACACACGCATACACACAAACACGCACACATACAGGTACGTAATCACGAAGAACTAAGCAACATTGGGGTATCGAACAGGTGGGTCTTAAGGGCAGATTTAAAGGGAGTAAATGAGGCACAATGTCTAATGTCTATGGGTAGAAGTTCCAGACAACAGGTCCAACGTGCTTTAACGCATTCAACCCCAGGACCGAAATCCCCCAAAATTTTTAATTGCCCTCTAAAGAATTAACTGTACTGCAATTCTAGACACATCGAACACGATATTTCAAGGGTGGTGCCAAAATAGCTTGGCGCGTATGGGCGCCAAGCTATTCTGACATCATCCTTGAACTATCATGCTCGATCCTTGTCTTGCTGTGGTGTGTTGGCAATAAACGAGTTAATAATGAGTTTCCCCCCTTTATATTTAGCTCATATTTAGCCCGTATACAGACATTGCACACAGGGCTGTGACAGCGAACTGCTCCATGCAGAGCGGGCTTTGACTGCGAACATTTACCGATACAACGGATTTTCCAATCTTGTCTTTCCTAAGATAAAGCTTTTCTCCCCTTCTTTTCACAATGCATGTGAGTAGAAACAGAAACACGTAACCGAGGTTTTCTGCTGTCCTTGGTCCGTGAACTCTCCTACATACAAAGGGGAAGAAGAGCAGAAAAGCCTTTCATGTTTTAAAGTTGACTTCACAAGTCCAGCGTCACTGTAAGACATACTGAGACAATTTATGAAGGAGATATTGCCAACGGTTGTAATATAATAATAATAATAATAAATAAATAAACAAAAAATAAATAAATAATACATAACTCTTGTATAGCGCTGTTCTCCAGGAAAACACTGGACTCACTGCGCATGCACAAAAGCACACACACTCTCTCTCAGATACACGCACAATTATACACTACTTTAACCCACCTCATCCCTTCCCAGCACCTTACATCCACTTCCCTGTCACAATAATAATAATAATAATACCGTTATTATATAGGCGCTTTTTCTCAATTTTGGGGAAATCGACTCAAAGCGCCGCGCCTGAAACCCAACACACACACTCACGAAACAGACACGGATTTACGCCATTTAAGACAAACACAGTACAAGACAAACGAAGGGCCAGTCAGCTACTGAAGTTACAGAGAGTTTTGATCGCTTGTATTTGAAATTTTGTAAAGTGGCCTGAGACCGTACAAAGTGTGGGGGGTGGGGGTGGGGTGGAAAAACCGGAGTACCCGGAGAAAGAACCCCCGACAGTCCGCCCGAATTAACGGTGACACTTACCAGAGGAGAAAAGTCCAACGTCGGAACCCGGTATCGAACCTCGCACCTTTGGCATTGGTGGCAGGCGCCTTAACCACTGCGCCACGGACCGCCCCGATCCAGAATAGATCCAGAATCAGAATAAAAGGCAGTAAGCAGTTCGCTAGGAGAAAACAGTGAGTTACATGGTAAATGTCTGACAAAATCCCTTTGTTGCCTGGAGCAGGTGGCTTTAACTTTGCATACCATATTAACCCATTCAGCCCCGACACACCACAGGAAGACATGGATGGAGCACGATAGTTCAAGGGTGGTGCCAAAATAGCTTGGCGGCCATAGGCGCCAAGCTATTCTGGCATCTCCCTTGAACTATCATGCTCGATCTGTCTCTAGTATTTTGACACAGTCCTTCAGAGGGCAAATTCAGAATGTGTGGGTTTTGGTCTTTTCGGGTAGAATGCGCAAAGTACAGGAAGGCAAACTAGTCTTTCATCCCTCAGTCTGCCCAAAGATCCTACATAGAACTATATAGGATCTTTGGTCTGCCACATCCAGTCTGTAATCGCACAATACGTTGACTAATTATGACAGCGACTCACTTCAATCGTCCCAGTAAGCAAAAGTCATCGATCAGACGGCGTCGGCCGCAGCTGGCCCGTGCACATTCATGCGCGGGCCAGCTGCGGCCGACGTCGGGCGACAGTTGCTTACTGGGCCGTTGTCCACTCCAGACAGGGCTGTCCAACTTGTACACGAAGCAGCAGGACGGGAAGGCGTACTGTTCCTTCACCCGACCGTCGGCCCTGACCAGTTTATTTCCCAACGGCACGGCGCGACCATTCGACATCAGCGCCACGCCCTACCATCTCTTTCTGGCATGGGGGCACATTTATCAAGGTACGCCTACACGATGGACATAGTAGATACACTGATGAGCAGAACTGACGAGCAACAGAAATGTGACAGTTTTTGAATCATTGGAAAAACCGTCGCATCCTTTTGCTCGTCAGTATCGACAGGGATTCTATATATTAGTGTACCCCCTGGTATCGATGATGATTTATCGAGAAGGAGAATTAACAGCTCTGAAAGAGTTGTGTGCCTTTTTCTTAAGGCCGTGGCCGTGTCATGTTGTACAAGTTTATAAATGATGTCATTACACTGAACTCGATATGTCGCGGTAATCTAGTTGCGCCGTAATAATTAGTGCTAGGTCTGTCGTTAGCGCTTTTTGTCGAAGTGATTACTACAACAATCAGCTCGACAAAGAACGCTACCGACAACCAAATGAAATAACCCCTTTATTGTCAGCGGACGCAAATTAATGTCTGAAACAGTGGAAAATTCAACGACGTCAAATCCAAGGAACACGGATATGAATATGCAATTAACTCTTTCAGCCCGACGGCCGTATTTGCCAAACTTTGGAGGCGTCATCTAACGACTATGCACCAGTTGCAGGAGATGGATCGACCATGATAATTCAAGGGCAGTGCCAGGTTAGCTTGGCGCAAGCTAATCTGGCACTACTCTTGAATTATCATGTTCGACCCATCTCCTGCTGTAGGTCGTCAGGTTTCTATCTATCTATCTATATCCCGTAGTCTTGCCGACCGTTGGGGCACCACTGATGACTTAACAACCAGCTCTCTCCATTCCTCTCTGTTCTCTGCCATTCTCAGCGTATCGCCCAGCTTCAGTCCTGTCCTGTTCAGTATTGTCCTCCCATCTTTTCCTCTGTCTTCCTCTCCTTCGTCCTCCTTGCACAGGGTTAAGAATGAAAAAAAAAAAAAAACCCATCGTTTCCTCTTGCAGTTTGAGGTTGTTTGCATTTTTTTTTTTCCAGACAGTGAAGACGTTATATCAACGTTTTACGTTGCCGTAACCCAAGCCAAGTAAGCTCAGCTAATGAGTTATTCTGTGCGTGCTTGCTTCATCACTGGTCCTTGTGACAAATCATACGTTTAATAACCCCAGAACTGCCAGGGCAAGGCGACCTCTAACCATTTGCAACAGACATAAATCCGCATGAGCCCCCGGTGTCGCGGGGGGAGGGGGGGGGGGTCATGGTGATTTATGTCTTTTCTTAGTCCTGTGCTACTTTTTTTGTCCCCGTTAACCCTTATCATTTGGAACACACCAGTGTGTGAAATAGGTGTGACTAAAATAGTTCAAGGGTAGTGCCAGAATAGCTTGGCGCCTGTAGGCGCCAAGCTATTCTGGCACTACCCTTGAACTAAAGCCAGTGGTCTATATCCTTATCCGTAAGTACTATAATGTAGCTTGCATATGGCAGTGTACAAATTTGAAGCATTTAGCCTCAGCATGATATGATTTAAATTGTATTCTTCACGCTAATGTCGGTCAATGCGCAATCGTTTCAGACGCGAAATCCGTGATCACTGGCCGCTAAGGGGCAAAGTTCGTGGTGTTTTATTTTTGTTATTTTATTTATTTATTTTTTTTTTTTTCCGTTGCAGGTACCGATGTTATAGGCAAACACACAGACAAACCAGCCATCACGAAAACAAAGCTCCTGCCCACGTCAGTGGCCAAGATGGTACACAACATGAACGACACGTCCGCCAACTCTTCCTGTCACCTTTCCGTCAGTTATTTGCTCCTTCTGATCGCTGTAATATTTGCTGCGTTGTAAGCTGTAGTGGAGTGTGGAGCTAGTCACAGTCACAACACCTACATAAGCAAATATCTACACAGTTTATGATACAAGTGAAGCAGGCCAACCACCGATTCAGCTGCGGAAGTTAAGTAAGGACAATAGGGCATCATGACTGATTGTCACCCCTACGGTCCTGTTTGATATTATTAGAAAGTCAAGATTAAAAAGTTGGAAACGAAGCAACAATCCTTGACATGAAAATAATAATAATAATAATAATAAAAATAATGGCGATACAGTTGTTTCGATAATCAACATCAACAGAAAACGGGTATGGCCGAGATGACATGCCGCCAAGACTGAAGCCCGACAAGATTAGCATGATTGTGCATGCACTGGTTTGTGATTTTTGGCCTTATGCACCTTGGCCGTAAGATCCGCAATCTCAAATCGCCACACATTTTATATTGCGTCGTCTGGGTTGATCATAGGCGCACGCCCAATTCAGTCACAAAGCTCCATGTACGGAGGCCGCACCTGTAAATGCTGTCGATCGAACTCATTAACCCCTGACATGCCACGACAGGATGTGGATCGACCATGATAGTTCAAGGGTGGTGTCGGAATAGCTTGGCGCCTGTAGGCGCCAAGCTATTCCGACACCACCCGTAAACTATCATGGTCGATCTGTCTCCAGATGTAGACCTGAGAGGACATCTACACAAATGTATGATTTCATCCTCAGGGTGTAACGAGTTAATATTGAGGTGCATTATCTCTGTTACCCTCTGGCTATCGGTAGAGCTTTTTGTCGAGGCGATTCCTGCAGCTTGGGAATCACTTCGACGAAAAGCGCTACCGACAGCCAAAGGGTTAACCACTAATTCAACACTGTGGGCCCATGCATCATCAGCCTCTTAACCTTTCATTGGCCAGTAGATGCAGATTGTGTGTCTATTTGTAATCAGTGTAAATTCAACCTCAAAGATCCCCAACCGTCAAAGGAATATAGGGACAAAATGATCGCTTGCAACTGGTTGGTGTTCAATTTTTCAGTCTCGGTATCGAAGATGTTAAACGCGTCATTGTTCGAGCTCCCATAGCATGTCAGCTTCGTTAGCTTCTTGGCGGTAACTACCAAGATGCGTTAAGGTCCACAATCAGAAACCAGCACACATGTGATATTCTGTCATTCAAGTCAAGATGCGTTGATTACAATGGACTGCGCAGCTTCCAATGGAACGGGTGATAGGGTATGGCTTTTAACTCGTTCAGCCCCTACACCACAGCAAGACATGGATCGAGCTTGATAGTTCAAGGGTTGTGCCAGAATAGCTTGGCGCCCATAGGCGCCAAGCTATTCTGGCACCACCCTTGAACTACCATGCTCGATCTGTCTCTAGCATTGTAATACAGTCCTTCAGAGGGCAACTTCAAAATTTGAGGATTTCGGTCCTGGGGTAGAACGTGTTTTATGTCGCAATGATTCCTTCAAGAATCGCTGCGACAAAAAGCCGCCATCGAGAGCCAAATGGTTAAAACTCCGTTGCCAACCGAGGAAGATGGATCGACCCTGATCGCTCGCGAGGGCTTCGCCGGCAGTGGTGATGATGGGGTCAACTTTATCATATTTTGGATTGAATCCACCCAGCTTGAATCTACGCATCGAAAATCAACTGGTAGCATGGATCCATCCAAGCGGGAATCTACTCGGTGTGCTGATGCGATTTCGCCCATAGTCGGACGCAACTCTATGTGAACCTACACAGCATCAATTTAAACGTACACCCCCAGCATAAAGCTACACAGACTTGTCACAGAAACCAGCGATACAGTATGGGTTTAAACAGGGGCCGCACACCTGTACACTAAGTAGATCCACTGACGTCCAAGACGGCTAGATTTAATTTGGGTATATTTACGCTAAAATATAGCAAAGCTAACCCCTTCAAAGCCCGTGGTCATGGCTCGCTTCTTTGCCAAGCATATGACGGGTCGCAGTACCATCTCACTTGGTTTGCAAATTGTGCATTTCAGTCAATTTTGTTTAAAATGTGTGCTTTTCTGTGATCTGCAGCCGTAAGGTCAAAAGCACAGACCAGCGCACAAATAAATCTCGCACACACTAAGGCCATGGGGCGGAAGTCGGCCGCAGTGGGCCCGCGCACGACTGTGCGCGGGCCCATTGCGGCCGACTTCCGCCCCATGGCCTTTAGCGGGATGGGGGCGCGCTGAGGGACCCCTGTCACCCACCACCATATAAATCATACACAGGAAACGAAGAGAAAACCGCAACTTTCTTTCTTTTTACTGATTGTATTTGTATACATGTTCATCTCTATACCATCAGTAAAGGTAATACTGAACTAAAACCCGTTTCTGATTGCATGCTTCATAATTAACTACTGAGTATACAAATCGCTGCACTCATTCAGCAAACAGACGAGTTTCGGAAATAGCAAGAAGGGCAAAACAGCACGCGTTCGACGGAGGCATTGGATTAAAAGCCCGGACAAACGTGAGATGTCGCATGTTTGTCCGGGTTTTTCATGCACCGCGTCCGTCTAGACACGTGCAGTTTTGCAATGTATTCTCATTTCCGAACAAGGTCTATTTCTTCTACTTGCAAGAGGAATACATTCTCATGAGGCAGAGCATGTTTCTTGTTGGCAAAGATCCTCACATTCTGGTGCCTCTAGGTCTGATCAGTGAGGTTTCGTTTACGCCGAACGACTCCTAACAACGAACGAGCGCGAAATCACGGCGGTTAACTAGCGTGTACCGTGAGCATAGACAACACACCAAACATCTCCAAGAAGCATAGATCCCACCGGGCTCATGAGGATCTATGTCTCTTGGAGATGTTTGGCGTGTTGTCTATGCTTACGGTACAAGCTAGTTATCGTTTAGCAAATGTGATCAATGCGTTCGTTGCAAAAGAAACCTCACTGTCATGTACACTTGTGTGTAATTGGATGAAATAATTTATGTGAGGATCCAGATCCTGTCCGACATCGGAGTGGATAACACTTTTCGCAGATATTTTCGCAAAGAAACAGTTTTCTATACCACTCTTAGAACCAATATCATTCAGTGAATGTTGACCCGATAGGATACACATTTACTTAACTCATTTTACCCCAGACACACCACAGCAAGCTAAGCATCGACCATGCTAGTTCAAGGGTGATGCCAGAATAGCTTGGCGCCTATGGGCGCCAAGCTATTCTGGCAACACCCTTGAACTATCATGGTCGATCTGTGTCCTGCACTGCAATGCAGTCTTCAGAGAACAACGGCAAATTTTGGGGATTTCGGTGTTGGGGTAGAATGAGTTAACTGGTACAACTTGACGCTTTTGCTATACAGTCTTAAAAAGTCGAAATGTTTTTCATAAAATTGACTGATTTTACATCTCGGAGTAAGAGTGCCTCGAATTTCTTCAGCTCAGTGCAAACATGATCCAGTTTTATGTGAATGAGTGAAGATGGCCAAGTTTTTAAACGGGCCACTGCCTGAAACATCACAGGCATTCATAAATTCGGCTTGCTAGACGCTGATACTAAAATCTGGCCTGGTTCTCAACCTTGACTTTAAATGTGGCTTCAAGTTGCTTTACGACTGTACACCAAAAGCAGAAATCATAAAGAGTTAGAAAAAAAAAAAATCTTACTAGGTCAACTAAAACTGAATGAGCGGTATAGAAAAGTGTTTCTTTGCTTAAAAACAAACAAACAAACAAACAAACAAACAAACAAACAAAAAAAAAAAAAAAAAAAAAAAAAAAAAAACTCTCACATACACAGTAAAGTAGATAAGAGCATTGTCAGGGGAGAGAAGTGTGCTTGATCGACCAGTGATCATATATCTACTGTGGCCAAAGCACACACACACACACAAAAAAGAGATAGGAAAGAGGGTGCGCTCTCCCCTTTTCTTCCCCCACCCGGGTCTGCCCTGGGGGACTTGGGTGGGGTTAGGTATTTTTTAGTTCCCAGGGTCACCCTGGTCAGCCCCACAGGGTGGGTTTTTCTCTCTATTCTGGGGCATGTGTTTCTGTCTACCCGAGGTCCATTCATCTGTATTTGCCTTTTTAACACTCTCCCTACTGTCTGCACTGCCTGTAGCTCTTGATATTGGATGTGTGTTGCTAAATGGTCTTAGCTTTATTTATGCCCCATGTTGTAGGTTTATTTAATGTATTTGACCGGCTGGCGACATACATTCAATTTTCTGTTTAGTTTTTTTTTTTTTTCACAAGCAGTGCAGGCACGTCCTGAGAAAGCCTTGTTGCTGTCGGGACGTTAAGCAATGTACAATCAATCAATCAATCTCCCCTTTTCTTTTCATTTCTCACATACACAATGTGAGCTGCGACGTCAGACTGCCTACACAAACTTGTATTCAGAGAGGTATCTATACAATTCACACATTTTATGAATGAAGCCTAAAAATAATAAACAAATAAACAAACCAAAAAATTAATCAATCAATCAACTCTAAAAATGTCGAAGCTAAAATGAATTCAGTGCGTGTGAATATAGTATACATTCTCAACAGACCTATCACACAGGGTGCACCGAGGAGGCGAAAAACAATTAACTCATTCGCGGCAGGCCGCATCCGGATGCGCGGCATAAGCCGCGCATCAGGATGCGGCTGGCCGCGAATGAGTTAATCTGCTGACACTATAACTGAGACTAAAACAAGATGGGATGAACCATAACCCACAAAGTCTCTTCTATATAAGAGCCATAACCCACAAAGTCCCTTTTATATGCGAGCTGTTCTCACTGTCAAGGGTCTCTACCTGTTGTCTTTGACCCGATTCCGTGTTTGAAATATCTCCTATGAGTTTTTCTTTTAGGAACATTTAGAGTTGTTCGTATTTTTAAGCTGATCCTTTGTCCTCCTCTCTAACCCAGCCTCTGATCAACACGGTGACACATCGGTGCACACAAATAAAGGCGGACACACGGCGGCTGCCGCCAATGAGTCCGAAATAGCTCAGGCGGTTAAACGTCGGAGCAGGAGAGCGAAGGGAATCGCCGGGTCGTGGGTTCGAATCCCGTCCCGGCCCCGGTAGCTGGACTCATAATCTAGGGGGAAAAAACGGATTTGTTCAATAGCATGTCCGTTGAAAGGTCCTGGTAAATCAAAGTGGCACAGTTGGAGTGCGCCCGAGTTGAACAGTGTTCAGGTCGTACTCCATAGGCAATAGATTCCCTGTCCCCATAACCCGCCCGTCAGGGTCGTGATGATCACCTCGGTGCTGTGGACGTTAAACCCGAACTAACCAACCAACCAGCTGCAGCCATTAGTACTCTCTGTGAGCTAGTGTAGCGACAGGAATAGACCGACCCACTTTTGGTTTGAAATGTCAATCAGACTTATCCTCTCGACCAATCAAAACGCTGGAGACCATGTTTTTCTGAATGCCCAGCAAAAGGTACGGCATAACAACGGATGTTTATGTTTGCGGGGCATGGAAGAGCGTCGATGTTGCCATTATTTAAGCCAATTTCGACGGTTGGAAAGCACTGTTGTTATGGGGAGCCGTGTAAATCAGATTCATGATACCCAAATCCATATGCAGGTTAAGAAATTTTCGGTTCCCTAAGCCTTTATCACGACTGTGACCAGCAGACACGAAAGAAAAGCTTGCGGTCGGCCACATGGTCAACTGAACCCTGATAGAATCACAAGACATCACTACCTATGCTCGAAAGTAAAATTTATACTTTTCCGTGTTCCACCATAGTATTCAAAGGCTGACTCGATCGCTTGTACTTAAATTTGGTCTGCTAACTTGGATCGTAGATCTGTCAGTTGTGTGTAACGCATTCGTGCCACGGATGTTCGTTGTATCCATTTTTTTGTCCCTCTGCATCGAGGTGATCAGGGACAAGCTACGGACTGGTTTGATCCTTGATTATATCCGTCAGCTGTGCCGTGTGAAGCTTTCGTTGCATGTACGCTGACCCCGCATGGCTGGAGGTCACATTACATATTCAAATTGGGCAGTTGAGGTAGTGCAAGGACCGGTGTTTTTAAAAATAATTTCTGCCTTGTTTGAAAATTTGTAGTAGGGGTGAATGTTGGAAATTTCTGGTTAGATGAGAGGAGACATGTTTGGTGCTTTGATTCATACCATCCTGAGCTTATCCAGTAGACAATTGTGGGCCTATGTTGAGTTGCCGTTGACGTAGTGATGATTTGAGGGGCAGCTGATTTCAGCCGCAGTGCTTGGTTGTGGGGTTGGTAAGAAATCAGGTTCATAGCCAAGAAATGAGACTGTCAATGTGCTTGTTTTTTTTTGTTTTGTTTTTTTGGCCGGGGGTGCATGGCAAATGTGCAGCTGGTGGGCGGTAGTGTTTTTTTTTTTAGGGGATTGAAAAATTAGGGGATGCATGGGACTAATATGGGCTAAGAGACTTGACAGTACGGAAACGACACTGTGTTCTTTGGCCTGAATTTGCGAGCGAGAGACGCCCTAGAAGTTTTCATGGGGAAAATATAGACATTCTTTGACAGACTTCAAAAAAGTGTACTGATGATTGCCTGCGCGAGAATTTCTTCTAGAGGTTCAGTAGTGGGATATGCCCACATGTAGGTATAGGATCACCCATAATTCCAGACTGTAAACACATAAAAACTTATATTACCATCGGAAAGAGCGCATCAAAATGTGTGGTCGTGCAAACTTTCAAAGCTCTATATTTTATATTTTATTAAAAATCACAACTTGATTTGGCGAAAATGAGACGATTTGCTTTGTCTTCGGGCCAAACAGCCTCTTCCAGGGCTGACTATTTTGTTCCACACAGCCTCTTTCAGGGCTGGCTGTTTGATGGGAGTATAAAGTGGATCCAAAACTTGCAAAAATGAATTTATTATTATTAAAAAAGTTGAAGAGGTACAACGCTGGATTACAAACCCATTTAATGTCTATCTCCAATCTAGCTGCATCCAAAATTCCAAGCGAATAGAACAAAAATTACGATCTCAAAAGGTGCGGGTAAACCGGCTTTATATAACGGCAATTTTTCTCTTTAACGAGTGAGTCGCCCGATTTGAATATGCTCGGAGACTCTCTGAAATACATCTCGATCAAAGCAATTCATAAAGTTTCAGGCCTGTACGCACACAAACACCGGATGATACTGCTGCCTACACACTGACACACGCGGCGCTTCCCGCAAGATGTACGTTCAGCAGGGCGGTAAGCGTAGCTAGCTAGACATGACGTAATTTCTATTGTTACTTCAGTGTCTCAACGAGTCCGAGGTCTGCACGCCTTTGACGTCACGGACATTGTACTGAAATCACCCCACCGCGTCCTATCCTAAAAGTCCCGTCTATAAATCTATAAATAGGAGAGTGCGAGACTTAAAAAAAAAAAAAAAAGCTTTTCGTTGACTGCAAGGAAACTCAAGAATATTATATATATATATATATATATATATATATATATATATATATATATATATAATATATATATATATATATATATATATATATATATATATATATATATATATATATGGGTAGGACGTTTCTGGGTACAGCCGGATTTCCAGATTCAAAACAACAACAAAAAAGAAACCTTTTTTTTTCCACTTAAAAAGTGCCCCAAGACCCTCGCTTCAGGATTCAACTTTATTTTTTTCGGTCCCACCCATGTGTGTGAATGAGTATATATATATATATATATATATATATATATATATATATATATATATATATATATATATATATATATATATATATATATATATATATATAATTTTTCAATAAATTCTGAGAATGCTGTGCTAATGCCATGGAAATCCAGGCTGGTAAGCTTGCATTGTGTCATCAGGACATCAGCTGTCCTTTTGTGACTGCATCGCTTATTAGATCTTTTGAGCCTTCCACTGAACACCTACTACATAAAGTAATAGGGACTACCCCCAGGCGCCCCGCAACCCGCTGGAGAATATCCAGTTGCGGGGCGCCTGGGGGTAGTCCCTATTACTTTATGTAGTAGGTGTTCAGTGGAAGGCTCAAAAGATCTAATAAGCGATGCAGTCACAAAAGGACATCTGATGTCCTGATGACACAATGCAAGCTTACCAGCCTGGATTTCAATGGCATTAGCACAGCATTCTCAGAATTTATTGAAAAATTATGTCCCTTGGAGCTACTCTGATTGAGTGCATTTTTTGGCTTGGGCGACGCCTTTGTTATAAGTAATGAATATATATATATATATATATATATATATATATATATATATATATATATATATATATATATATATATATATATATATATATATATATATATATTATATATATATACACACACACACACAAAAGCAATAACCATACCACAGCACATACATCTGTGACAGCTGGGGTTGTTGCACCTAACAGCGTGAAGGTGTAAGGTAAAAAATAGCACACCAGAATACATAATAAAAAATATAAAGGCTGCTTTTTGCATTCTAATGTATAAGGAATCTCATTCTTACTTGCAAAACTAATACAGATGTTGCATAACAAACTGGTACTACATACACAGGTACTATACACAACAACAAGCGGATCATCAGCAACAGAAAGCAATAAATACATACCGTCTAGCACAATACATACATGTACAACAATTTCATACCATGCATGCACAGCAGTCAGCCATCAGAATGCCAAAAGAGGGACACAAAAAAGTAGAGCACATGTAAGGGTTTTTGTAGAATGATTCAACATCTACAATGCAAGTTTTGTTGCATGAAAAGTTTAGAGTGTTTCTGTATACATGTATGTGTGTCGTTGTGTGTGTGTGCGTGCATGTTCGTGCGTGTGTGTGAACAGTGCCAGTGTTTAAAATGTACCATGATTTCAACATGCAATCAACCCTGCCCAAAATCATGAAACAAACAAAAATCGTGCATTTACAGAAGTGACAAAAACAATTGTTGTATACATATAAAAAAAAAATGACAACAAAACAATGATCACTGACTATTTTCAATGCATACAGGCAACACAAATGTTTGTATGAAATATTACCTAGTTTCTTCAATAAGAAAATGCATGCTCAGAAAATGTGGAGTCATAAAAACTATACTAAACAAACAAAATACCACACTGCATCAAGGACATATTTTAACTTTTCACCAGATAACTAAACATAAGTAAAGGGTTGGCTTTTGTTGAAATCTGAGTTTTCTCAAAATGTACGCATTTTTCACAAATTTGTCAATCCTCCATAACCCTTAATCATAATATTAATAATGGATACTTATATAGCGCTTATCGTATAATAAGCTCTAAGTGCTTTACAAAGTTAATAAAGAGTGTGAGTGGAGGGAGTCGTAAAGCCAGAGAAACAAAGGATTCTGCAATACACGCACACAAACACACAGGTACATAATCACGAAGAACTGAGCTACAGTGGGGTATCTATGTAAGGGGTCAACTAAATTAGTATGCATAGAAAGGTGTTATCATCAGCTACCTTTATGTAGAATTTTATTGAAGGTTTGCAAAAACTTTGATTAAAAACTACAATTCTACAAGGGACATTTTTCACACACCTGCCAACCTCCTGTCACCCTTGACCTTTCTGAGGGGTCATACAAATTAAAATGTATAGAAAGGATTTATCATCAGGTATCTCTATGCCACGTTTGGGTTTGAAGCTCAAAACAGTATTTGAGAAAAAACTGTTTTTGTCAAAATATGGCTATTATTGACCCTTTCTGGACCCCACATGACCCTTGACCTTTGTGAGGGGACCAGTAAATTAGTATGCATAGAAAGGTCTTATCATCAGCTACCTTTGTGCCAAATCTGACAGAAACGTTGACCAAAACTTTGACAAAAACTACAATTCATTTTTCACACATAAATTTGCCAACCTCCTGTGACCCTTGAACTTTCCAAGTGGTCATTGGAACTAGTATGCATAGAAAGTTCTTACCATCAGGCATCTCTTTACTAAGTTTGGGTTTGAAGTTAAAAACAGTATTTGAGGAGAAACAATTTGTGTCACAATATGGCTATTTTTTACCCTTTCTGGACCCCCTGTGACTTTGACCTTTAAGAGAGGTCACTGAAATTGGTATGTTTAGAAAGGTTTTACCACAAAGTACCCTTGAGCCAAGTTTGAAGTCAGAGGCTTGAATAGTTTCCAAGAAAAAAATGTCAACATCAACGTTTATCACAGACGACAAACACCGAAACCGAAAAGACAACGGATGGTTCAATACATAGACTCACTTTTGCTAATGCATGTGAGCCAAAAAAAATGGTATTTTACACACACTTGCCAATTTTTTGTGACCCTTGACCTCCTCGAGGGGTCATCCAAATTACACTGCAGTATGCATAAGAAGGATTTACTACCATCTCTGTACCAAGTTTGGATTTGAAGCTGTGAAAAATATTTGAGGAAAAACAATTTTTGTCAAAATACATGTATGACTATTTTTGTTACCTATTTACATATCTCTGGACACCCATGACCTTTCCAAAGAGTCATCTAAATAAGTATGCATAGGATTAGAAGGTCTTACCATCAGGTATCTTTATATCAAGTTAGGGTTTGAAGCTGTAAATTGTACTCAAGAAAAATAAATTGGTCTAATTATGATTATTTTTTATATATTTCCTGATCCCCTATGATAGTGACCTTCGAGAGAGATTACTGAAATTGGTATGTTTAGAAAGGTCTTGCCACAAAGTATCTTGGGCCAAATTTGAAGATTGTGGCTTAAAATAATACGCTTCAAAAAAGTGCCAGTGTTAAAGTTTACCATGGACGCCTGTGGAGGATGGATGACCACAGCCCCAATACATAAACTCATTTTCATTATCGCACTTGAGGCAAAATTGTCAGATCTTTTAGAAGCAAAACAAACCAAACCAAAAACAAAACAAATTGTAGGCAGATTTGAAATTACCAAACACATGCTGGTCTACCCTTGCTCCAAGAGCCCTAGGGTCCAAATGACAGACCAACACCTCACATCAATAGGATGCACACTGTGGTTGGTGAAGTTCATTTTTGGAAAATTTGGCAAAAACGGCATCACAAAGTGTGCAAAAGGTCCTCGGGTGACATCACCTGCATCTGGCTCGCACACAGCTGTGTGCAGGCCAACTGCGGTTGCTGTCAATCCAAGGATCTTTTGTGCATAGAGCAGTGTGTTCATAAAAAGAGACTACACATGCCAGAGAACTATCTACTCTCTGCTACTGTGCTTTTAGTTCTCTTTTTGCCATAACCACTGCTCTAAGTTTCCACCCCTTTCTCTCGCAAATAGGCCTGCACAGAGCGCCACAGTGCTGTGATGTTTCCAGATCCAAACCCAGTGGCGCCAACCCTCTGAATGACCTCCAGAAAGAACGTATCCACCTCAAATAAAGGTCGTGTAAATTTCTGCATTAGATACCTGCAAGGGACAAATCTGAATCATTCAGCCCTGACAGGCCACAGTAGTCAGTAATGATTGATAACTGTTACAAGGGTTTTGCCTCCTCAGCTTGGTGCAAATGCAGCTCTGTCTTAAATAACTCCCTTGTGCATGCTGTTACCGTTACCAGTACTGTTAACAGCATAGCATTTTTTGTCGCTACACCAATACAGACAGCCAAAGGGTTAACAGGGAAATGTCTGATGAACTTGACTATAAAGAGAGAGTGAACATGATCACACTGCAAGAGACATAGGTCCATGAGCCCTCACAAAATGGGCTCTCAATGTTTGTCCTGCCTTAACTAAGACTTGCCCTCACATCTTTTCACAAGTACACAAACACGTTGTGTCATTACTGCCCTTTTACCCATCAGGGAACTATATGTGTAACGAAGGAGAAAAGAGCTGAAAAGTCTTTTACCTTATGACATTCAAACTTCATAACTGAACAAAAGTTGAGTTACTCCTTTTGTGCACCATTATCGTACTACATCAAGGCCATTTATTAAGCAGATATTATGACCTATTAACTCTTTAATACGTACTTCACGTCTGCATGCACAAGAGTATTAACTACAAGGAACACAGACCTGCTTTTTGGCTGATTCAAGTCCGAAGTGTGACTACCACCATCATCCGTGTCTTTGTCCACAAGAATCCCATTGCGTTTCAGCAGCTCTACGTTCATCCCTAGTGTAAGCATCTCATCCAGTCTCCCCACCTGTAACCAGATGAAATTATCAACTTAGTTATAGCCATTGTTTGGAAATGGGGGAGTTGGATGGCTCAGTGGTAGAGCATTCGACTCTCGTCTGAAAGGACTAGCTGGGGTACAAATTTGTGCAGGCCTCTTTTCGGTGCCCCGTCTTTGAAATCACCTTCGTGTTGGACAAAAGACGTTAAGCCCTAAATGTTTTTGTGGGGTTTTTTTTGTTTGGAAATGAGAACAAAGAAGTCAGTAAAAATCCTGAGTTTCAAATGAAATAGTGAATTAAAAGCCCACGCAAATATGTGATACTGCATGTTTGTCCGGGATGAATTTAATTTAGTACCAAGACACATAAACACCATTCAAACTCAAGAGGCATAGATCCACATCACCTTCTGAAGGTGCGGGGGCTAAAGATGATATTATATTCAGCCTACTTTATAACTGAATGTTTCTTTGGATTCTCTTTCACTGAAATTACAGTGACTGCATCGACTACTTGCAGATGACAATGCAAGGGAAGCAACCGACATGTGTGACTTCCAAATCACCCTAAACAAGCCCCTACCTAACTCGAACATGTTATTAGTACCTAAATCTTTTCTTTTTGTAAAGAAAGAAAAAAAGCAGTCTATGTGTAGAATGTTTCAAATTTAATCACACAACGAACACACAATGAAGCAGAAAAAAAGGCAAGTGGCAAAGCAACAAGCCATATTAGGGGCAAATTTGTTTCTTCTAACTTGGTTGAAATAATTATGTACGTACATTAGAGGGGCACATTTTGATTTATAAGTGATGAAAGTTACCACTTAGAAACTCTATAGTTTTCACAGAATCAGCCCATTTTTCTTAAAAAAACATTTTGAAATGATATATACATAAACACCAGTAAGGGCCTAGACTTGTGACGATCAAAGAAAATATAGGATGACAATCTTTTAATATTACATTCTTTGGTGTACTTTGGCTACTATCTTAAGATATCCACTCCGTGTCAGTCACAGCCATTGTGAGACAAACGTCACTTCAGCACCAATGTAAACAAGCTATAGCATACAACTGACAGCACTACAACACACCCATATCAGCAGCTGTCAAATGTTATGCTTGCCAAATGATTGTATCCCTCTCTGCCGTTTTCTTTTAATGCCAAAGCATCTTCCATAGTGGTACACTATGCATGAGTGACAGTGCAAAAAGCTGAAATGACTGAAAATGGCCCACATACTAACTATGCCTTATACTGGTAATCCATGGCCAGAGAGAGATACACATTCTCATGAGCCCCTAAGGACACGGGGTCTTGATAATTTATGTCGCTTGCAGATGGAACAAGCCGTCCGAAGGGCTGTTCTGTCTAAACCAAAAAAATGAAATTCAACTCTCTGGGATAAAAACAAAAAGCTGAATCAGCCTCCAGGACTGAAGACTGTAACCCATGACTATCTATCTATCTATCTATATATCTATCTATCTATCTATCTATCTATCTAATCTAACTATCTATCTATCTATCTATCTATCTATCTATCTATCTATCATCTATCTATCTATCTATCTATCTATCTATCTATCTATCTATCTATCTATCTATCTATCTATCTATCTATCTATCCCGTAGTCTTGCTGACCGTTGGGAAACCACTGATGACTTGGCAACCAGCTCCCTCCATTCCTCTCTGTTCCAGCTATTCTTAGCGCATCACCCAGCCTCACTCCTGTCCACTCTGAGATATTGTCCTCCCATCTTTTCCTCTGTCTTCCTCTCCTTCATCCTCCTTGCACAGTACCTTGCAGAATTGTTTTGGCAAGCCATGCTGAATGCGTGACATGCCCATACCACTTCAGTTTGCGTTTTTTAACAAAGGCTAATAGGTCTTCATAGGGCCCGATGGCTTGCCTAATTCTGCTTCCCACTTCCTTATTCGTGATGTGATCTCTGTATGAAATGCCAAGCAGTCTTCGAAAACATCGCATTTCAATGGCTTGTATCCTCCTTTCAAGGTCTGCTGTGAGGGTCTATGACTCACAGGCATACAAGAACACTGAGATGACTAAGGAGCGTATCAGACTGATCTTGGAGCAGAGTGTGATGTTTCTGTCATTCCATATGGTCTTCAATCTTGTCAGTGCTGTTGTTGTCTGCACAATCCTGGACAGTATTTCTGGTTTTGATCCCTCATCTGTCACAATGGCTCCTAAGTATTTGAATTTATTAACTGTTTCTAGTTTTTGGCCTCCAATCATGACGTCAGTGCCAATGCCACTGGTGTTATTTGTCATCAGTTTGGTCTTCTCTGCACTGATTTCCATCCCATACGCAATGGCTGTACTGTCAAGCTTTTCCACCAGCTGAGCTAGCTCCTTCTCTGTTCCTGCAAGGCCATCAATGTCATTATTGTCATCCGCAAAGCGCAAGTTCGTGATTGTTCTGCCTCCAATACTGACAGTTCCTTCATGATCTTTCAGAGCGTCTGTCATGATTCTTTCCAGGAAGATGTTGAAAAGAGTAGGCGAGAGCAAGCAGCCTTGTCTGACTCCGACTGTAGTCCTAAACCAGTTTCCTATTTTGCCGTTGAAGCAGACTGTGCTGGTGGCCTTGTTGTAAAGGTTTGCTATGACTTTAATCAGGTTGGCATTTATGTTGTATAGCTTCATGGTGGACTTAAGGGCTGCATGCCACACAATGTCAAATGCTTTCTTAAAATCCACAAAGACATGATAGAGGTCTTGCTGGTGCTGGAGGTACCTCTCAAATAGAACTCTCAGGTTGAAGATCTGCTCAGTTGTGCAGAGCCCTGGTCTGAAGCCTGCCTGTTCCTCAGCTATGATTTCCTCTGCCTGTGGCTTCAGCCTGTTCAGTAGGATCTTTAACATGACTTTGCTTGGGTGGCATATAAGACTGATTGTGCAATAATTCTGGCATTGATGTAAGTTACCTTTCTTGGGGAGAGTTATTATAAGTGATTGGGTCCATGGTGTGGGCCAATCCCCTAACTGCCAGATCTTATTGCAGATTCAGATTGTTAGTAAGGCGCTTATCATGTCTTCTCCCCTTCTTGGACTAGTTCTGCAGGGATGTTGTCTGCTCCTGCTGCCTTCCCTGTTTTCAGTGACCCCTGTAGCTCGGTGGTTGTACAAATCTGAGCAGTACTCTGTCCATCTTTTCAATATGTCTTGGTCTTCCGTAAGACAGTTCCCTTCACTATCTTGAATGATCGAGGAGCGTTCTTGTTTTACACTGGTCAGGTCTTTCACCAGCTGGTATGCTTTTTTGCTATTATTTTTGTTCAGATTTTCTTCTATGTGTTTACACCGATCTTTAAACCACTTATTCTTTGCCTTTTTCATGCTTTCCTTGATATCCTGGTTAATTTCCTTGTATTGTTTAGCTACTTCTACCTCTGATTTCTTTTTCTTTAATTCTTGATGCTTGTCACATAGAACAAAGATGTCAGCTGTAACCCAAGGTTTCTTTGCTTGTCGGTGTTTGCCAAGGTTCTCACTGGCTGTTTGGGTTACAGCAGTGTTAAATGTGTCGATCAGTGTGTCCACATCCGTGTCTTCTGCACCTAGAAGTAGCAGTGGTGCGAATTTTCCTTCTATCTTTGCCTGGAAGGCTTCCGCTACCTCTGGGTCTTTCAGTTTCTCGAGGTCAAACTTGATTCTGGTGGGACCCTGCTTGTTGACCTTCTTTAGGCAGAGTCGGAAGGTCATCATCACTAAGTCATGGTCGCTTCCAATGTCTGCTCCTGGAAAACTTCTTGTCTTGGCAATGTTCACACTGGTTTGGAAGTGTCTCTTCACCATGATGTAGTCAATTTTGTTATGGTGCTCTCCGTTCCGGCTGTGCCATGTCCTTCTGGATGCTTTGTGTGGGCCAAACGTGTTCATCAGCTTTAGATCATTTGAGCTGGCAAATTCCAGGAGCCTTAAGCCTCTGTCGTTGGTCTCTGCACTGCAGTAGCGTCCACATGTGCCTTTCCAGTTCCTAGCACCATCTTCTCCTATTTTGGCATTCCACTTCCAGTTTCCCTGCACCACAAGAATGTCTTTCTTGGGGGTCTGGTCCAAGACTTCTTGCAGTTGGTCATAGAAGTCTTCTATTTCCTCATCGCCATAGTCTGTTGTTGGGGCGTAAACTTGTACAATGGTGATATTGAATGGGGTTGCCCTCAAGCGTATGGTGATAAGCCTACTGGAGACTGGCCGACAACTCATGAAAGTGTTCACGATATCTTTGTGGATGAGAAATCTGACACCCTGTTCGTGTTTGTCTTCTCGGCCACTGTAACACAGTTTGTGGTTTTGCTGGGTTGATGTTTCCCCAAGGTTCTTCCATCGTACTTCGCACAGTCCTAAGATGGTCCAGTGGTATCTGTTCATTTTGTGTGTCAGTTCCAGGCATTCTTAATGTTCTGACGTTCCAGGTGGCAATGCTGATGTTGTTTCTGGCACGGAGTTTTGATGGTGCACCAGTAACACACTTAACACCTCTGTCGTGGCGCAAGACAGAAGGCGCAGTCCTTGTTCTGGTCGACGACCGATCCAGTATGGATTGAGGTAAGGTTGTCTTTGCATGTGGTGTGTCTTGGGCAAAAGAACCTGGCGGAGCCCATCCCTCTCCAGGTTGTTAATCACAACCAAAACTCCATATAACTTGTGGCTCGCCTTGGTCCTGGACACGTGGCCGATGAGACCCTCATGGGACTCTTTCGCCCTGGGTGGTGACTTCATCAAGGAAGTTGATATGCCCAATCAAGTACCGTGTCAGCACCCTAGCCTTTGGATTGGAACCCATGACTATGTAAGACATAATGTGAACTTGATACAGAGCAGACAGTCCTGCTGAATGACACACAATTCCAAGCCCTGGAATATAAATCACTTACAAGGATGGTGTAAAAACAAACACAACAACACGTTAACACCTCTGTATAATATGTGTAGGGTGCTTCATTGAACTGGACGCCATTAGCCTGCAGGTGACTGACTGTACTGATAATATCGTGGGTGTGGAGACCAACATGCTGAACCCCCGGACCTCCATGATCTGCCAGGAACAGACCTATCTGGTTCACACCTGTAAAATTGAAAGAACAAATGAAGAGCTAATTGGTAGTGCAATATGAAAAATGCATTTGATTATAATTTATATTAGACAGGAATTACAAAGTGCAAAAAATGATGATGTGAATAATTGCACAAATATAGTTAGCATTAATCTCACTGGGCTAAGTACACAAATGAAAGAAAGTGAGCAGTCTTTCCATTAATAGAAAATTGTTCATATTAGATGGACAAATTTTGACAGGGACGGAAAAAACAGAAAGCCGTCCATCCTCATGATGGATAAATGTTGAGGAAAAATTAACATTTCTGTTATGTTTCAAGCATGCGATGGTCTGTTGAGCCTGGGATGGATTTTGGTCATGTTGTCCATCACCATGACTGACAAATTTCAGTCATAGCGGAAAGCCTGAATGAATTACTGAAAGTAGTGAATTCATTAGAAATGCACATTTTATATGTATCAATTAAATTAGCTGTAGCAACAGGGCTCCCATTTTAGTGCGTCTGCGCATCTATGCCGCATTGAAACTCAAAATCACATACTGAAAATGTTACGAGGGGGTAAGAAGACGCACTAAATTCAGCGCACCTACGTCTGAGACGCACTATGCTTGCCTTGCGCCACCGTGCGTACCTTAACAATGTCAGTTGTTCTGTTTTTAGTTATGAGTAGGCTCGCTTAGCAGCAGCTGCTTCCTATCTATCTATCTATGTATCTATCTACCTATCTATCTATATCCCGTAGTCTTGCTGACTGTTGGGGCACCACTGATGACTTGACAACCAGCTCCCTCCATTCCTCTCTGTTCTCTGCCATTTTTAGTGTATCGCCCATCTTCAGTCCTGTCCACTCTGAGATATAGTCCTCCCATCTTTTTCTCTGTCTTCCTCTCCTTCTTCCTCCTTGCACAGTGCCTTGCAGGATTGTTTTGGCAAGCCCTGCTGAACACGTGACATGCCCATACCACTTCAGTTTGCGTTTTTCACAATGGCTAGTAGGTCTTCATAGGGCCCGATGGCTTTCCTGATTCTGCTTCCCACTTCCTCGTTCGTGATGTGATCTCTGTATGAAATGCCAAGCACTAAGCAGCCTTCGAAAACATCTCATTTTAGTGGCTTGTATCTTCCTTTCAAGGTCTGCTGTGAGGGTCCATGACTCACAGGCATATAAGAACATTGAGGTGACTAAGGAGCGCATCAGTCTGATCTTGGAGCAGAGTGTGATGTTTCTGTCATTCCATATGGTCTTCAATCTTGTCAGTGCTGTTGTCTGCGCAATCCTGGACAGTATTTCTGGTTTTGATTCCTCATCTGTCACAATGGCTCCTAAGTATTTGAATTTATTAACTGTTTCCAGTTTTTGGCCTCCAATCATGATGTCAGTGCCAATGCCACTGGTGTTATTGGTCATCAGTTTGGTCTGCGGCTGCTTCCAGATTCGACCAAATCTGGAGTCAGCATGAGTATAACTGCATGAACCACCTGTTAGTTTACAAGTGTTGTCAGTATATTATCACAAAGTGCGCACTGCAAGTATTGAACGCGTTATTTGCTGCATCGCCAGCCATTCATGGCATCTTTTTATATTGACTTTCGATTTTAAGCCATATCTAGTTGTGGAAAATGGTGTTCAACATCACACACCAAAAGACATGTCTGGTTCCGGATCGGTTGTATACACACAAAAAAAAACCCAAAACACAACGTACAAATGATGCAGTGTTCTTAAATTAAATTTTGCACCCTTTATTATGCCGAGAGGGGGGGGGGGGGGAGGGGGTCTGTGTACCCTCTAAAATTAATGCCTGGGGGTCTACAGACTCTTTAAGCTGTTGTGAAACCAGGAGCCCTGAATGATAAATAAATAAACATATTGGTTGTGCTGAAATGAGTGCAACTATCAAAATTCCCAGTGACTTTTCACCTTGATCAGGAAGAGCCTCTGCGATGACAAATTTTAAGCTTCCATCTGCATTGTCCCCTGCAGTGAGACCTGTCTCTGCACACTTCCAGTACTCCATCGCTTTCAGACGCATACCCATGTCCTCATCACTGATGACAAAACCATCGTCCGCTGTCTCATCACTGCACAACAAAGACGTTCCAACTTTAAAGCCACAGACAAATGCTATGATCACATATTATGCTGTATATGGATGGCATTAACAGCAACGAGTGGTGTGTTAGTGGAACTGGAAGGAGGAGGGTGCGAGGTGGGGCTCGGTGTATATGGTAGACAATAGACAAATGAGAGCACAATGGGACATGGCAAGAAAAGCGTTTCATAGCAGAGAAGTAAAGATTTTTTCAAATTCCTTACCCATGCTGGGGCAAATTTAAAAAAAAAAACTGTTTAAATTGATACAGTTTCTCATGTTGTTGTTTTTTTGTTTTGTTTTTTTCCTTGTTGTTGTTTACCTTGCTTCAAGATAGTTTTTAATTCTTATTACTATTAGAAATGGAATATAATAATGGGTAGACCATGGAAACCGATGATGTCGTCATTGTGCATGACTTCTATTTGTGGGTGCGGGTGTGGCTGGCCAAGCCAATCCTAGTGTCACACCTGCGAGGGCAATGGGGGCACTGGGACGTAGCTGTAGGGAGAGTCGACTCTGTCTTTCTGCGAGCTCTGGCACTGGTGATCCGTTCGCGCCGATTTTGTTCAAAGTAATCAAAGAGCGTGCAGGCTTTCCTGGTGGCGACACGCCAGCCAGATCTGTCTTGTGCTTGTGAGAAATAGAATATATATGACAATTTTCCACACACACACACACACACACAAAATGTGAGAAACTATAAAAAATGTCATACCTGTTAATAAAGAATCGTTTCATACCGAAACAACCCTCGTACCAGTCCAAAACACTAGCAGACGACCCAACTTCACAGCAAAATGTCACGTGATCAACATGGTGGAGGTCACACGCGGGCGAAACAGCGGCATGGCTTGTTTCGCTGGTGTCCTCTTTCACAACATCAGCGTCTTTTGCTGGTTCGAAACCAGGAAGAAACACACCTGAATAGTTCGAATCATCTACAAGTGTGTGAACTACGTTTCCCACACAAGATTTCACAGAACAAACGCGAACAGAGCCGGAACTGTCCGAGAGCGTCTGCAATGGTTTAGTAATCTCCACACCTTGGTTAGATAACCGTTTCAAACAAGCGTCCATATTCTTCACACGTAAAGCTACGTTGAAAACTGAGTCTCTGGATATCGGAAGAGTCCTCTCTGCGGGAAAAGACCAGATGTGTATATAGGGATCGTCGATAGTTTGGATGTTGGTTCGGGTCAGCTGCGTAATGACAAAGCGAACAGCATGGGAGCACAGAAGCCACTGCCTGGCGACGGGTGTGTTACGCACTCCAGCAAGGTGAAACCTGTACTTCGTCAAGAAATTCTGAACATGCTTTAGTCCGTTCTGAACCCCAAACTCAATATGATGTACACACTTGGCATCCATCGTCATGTCAATGTAATATCGGTAGGTGTTTCACAAGCCAGCATGTGCAGGCCACACAACTCCGGAGGACGTACGTGTTAGGCGCTGATATTTTTCGAGATTAGCTTCCCTTTATAAAGATGTTCTACATGGAATTTATCTGGGGCAGCAGAGAGCAGCCAATTTAATTAGCAGCCAGCAGAGATAAGCCACTCATCCTAGCAGCCATGGTATGATATACCGATACAGACAAAGTTCAATACATATCGGGATTGCCAGGGAATCCTCATAATCTTGAAATTGGTCAGTAGACACAATAAACAAACAACAAATAAATCTATTAATAAAAATAAATATAAAAAATATATAAAAATAAATAAAAGACAATGATTAATCATCAATAAATCAAATCCGGCAACACATAAATATAGAGATAAATAAATAAATACATAATTAACATAATCAATATGTAAGTGCTCACAAACCAGATAGGTGAGGCTAGCGCTGGCAGAATTGTACACATACGCCGGCCAAGGGGAATTACTCAACGCTGGACAGACAAACAGTTAGATCCCTTGCCCCCGCCTATCAGGCACCCAAACGCCAGCCCACATAACCCCATGTCTTTCTCCTGAACTTAGGAAGTAGGCAGGAGAAACATACATACACAAACACGAAGGTGCATTACTATATATGGTCGGGTAAATACACTGATTTTCCACAGTAGATGCACAGAACATTACACAACAATTAGTAACGATACGAAATTTGCCTCGAGTTATAGATACTCACAAACCAGATAGGTGAGGCTAGCGCTGGCAGAATTGTACACAAACCAAGGGGAATTACTCAGCGCTGGACAGACAAACAGTTAGATCCCTGCCCCCGCCTATCAGGCACCCAATCGCCAGCCCACAGAGAAATACGCAGGTATAGACCAAGACTATCATCAGTCTAACTGTTTGTCTGTCCAGCGCTGAGTAATTCCCTTTGGTTTGTGTACAATTCTGCCAGCGCTAGCCTCACCTATCTGGTTTGTGAGTATCTTTAACTCGAGGCAAATTTGCATCGTTACATTGTTGTGTAATGTTCTGTGCTTCTACTGTGGGAAATCAGGGTATTTACCCGACCATATATAGTAATGCACCTTCGTGTTTGTGTATGTATGTTTCTCCTGCCTATTTTCTAAGTTCCGGAATAAGACATGGGTTATATAAGAGACCTGATGCATTCTTTAGAGGATGCAGATGATCGTCTTGGTCTATACCTGCGTATTTCTCTGTGAGCTGGCGATTGGGTGCCTGATAGGTGGGGGCAGGGGATCTAACTGTCTTTGTCTGTCCAGCGCTGAGTAATTCCCCTTGGTTTGTGTACAATACGTAAGTGCGACAATGTTGGCACAACGCATCACTATTTTGCGATCAGACGGCATTGACTGCGGCACCCCTACAATGACTGATACTGAAGCGGCACAGGGCGGCCAATTTTTTTTACTGTCAGTAATTAGTGAAAGTGTGACATTCATGACCTCTTCAGTCTATCAGTGACGGACCGGATAGCGCGCTATAAAACAGATAGAATAGGAGTTAAGAAAACTGACAGAGATGTCGCATCATAAGTGCAACATTATTTTTTTGTTCTCGGCTTAGTCTACGATGGACAGGATAGGGCGCAATAACATGAAACAGTTATAAGTATGTAAAGCAAACACTGACTTGTACATTTAAAAAAAAATATAGGCACATTAAGGGTAAAACACATATTTGTGTCCATCAGACAGTATTAACTTAAGGAGCATCCCCACACTGAGAGCCATTAGGCGACAATTCACTCCTTATAATAAGAGCAACATGTTTGATTTTTTAGGTTATGATGAATGGGAAAAGACCATGTATTAAACAAGTTATGAATGTGTTCAGGAACCGTTTACATATTAAAAAATGATAGGCATTAGAAGGCACAGCGCATCCTTTTGCCATCAGATGGTATTGGCTGAAGCAACCTTACACTGAGAACTCATAAGGCGACGATTCGCTCCTTAAGACTGAAGTGTAAACATGTTTGTTCTCTTAAACTGTGACAGACGGGATAGGGCCATATAAGTTTGAACTACTTATGAATGTGTTCGCTCATACGGTGTAACATTTTGGGACTTTTAGTTTATAATAGACTGGATAGGGCTCTACAAAACAGTAATAAATGTGAAAAAGGAAACACTTGTCATTAAATAATAATAGGCAATTACGGGAATAATTGAGAACCCACACGGCGACGATTCGGTCCTTAATGAACGCAACATTTTTGGTCTTTTAGCCTATGATCTAGATGTTGTCGTGATCACCGAAAAGTGGCTCTGGTCAGCTGGCGATGAACCCATCATCGCCAGCGTCACTCCGAGTGGCTACCGCCTGGCCTCCTTCCCGCGTGCTTCCAGAGGGGGCGGCATTGCCATCATCTACAGGGACTGTCTTTCCGCTCACCTCTCCCTCTCTCAGTCCCTCCCTTTTGCTCATCCCTCCTTTGAATCCGTCGAGGCCGTAGCAAAACTCCCTGGCCAGTCTCTCATCTTCTCATGTATCTATCACCCCCCTTCAAGCTCTCAAAACAAACTCACAAACTCCATGTTCCTCACCGAGTTCGACCTCCTCCTCGACTACTACAGCACACGACCCGGAAAACACATCCTTTTGGCGACTTTAACTTCCATTTCGACAAACCCGACCACCCTGACACGAAACGACTTTGCACGTCACTTTCAAACCACAATCTTACGCACCACATCACCAAACCCACCCACCGACTCGGCCACACCCTCGACTGCATCATCACCCGCACCTCCGATCAACTCTTTCTCGACTCTGACACTACCTCTGTACTTCCCTCTGACCACCTCGCTATTCTCGTCTCCTTCAACCTACCTCCCTCGTAAAAACCCAAGCTCCTTGTCTCTCGTCGCAAACTAAAATCTGTCAACCGAGAGAGCTTTTTCGACGAAGCTGTCGACCTTCTCTAGGACCCCGCCTCCTCTCCCGATCTTGCATCCCATTTCGACTCCTCCCTTCGAAAACTTCTATACACCCATGCCCCTGTCACCCCCTGCTCCATACCCAACCGACCCCCCTTCCCCTGGCTCACTGATGACATAGCTGAGGCCAAGCGCGAGCGCCGACAAGCGGAACGCCGCTGGCGCTCATCCGACCTCACCGTTCACAGACAGATCTTCCAAACATCTAGATCAAAAGTCTGCAGAATGATCTCCGACTCCAAACGTAAACATCTTCAAAACAAAATCCTGGAATCCACTTCTTCCAAAACTCTCTACGCCACCATGAACACACTCCTAGGCACGTCTAAAGACTCTCCTATCCCCAACACACACAACAAAGAAGAACTCCTTTCCGCTTTTTCCACCTATTTTTCCGACAAAATCCAAACTCAGCGCAACACACTCGACACTCTGCCTTCTCCGCCTTGCCCTCCCGACCCCCCCCCCCCCCTCCTTTCCGGCACCCCCCTCTCGTCCTTCCGCCCCGTCTCTCAGGATGAAGTCCTCAAGACCATAAAGTCCATGCATTTCAAAACCTGCGAACTAGATCCCCTACCAGCTTCTCTCTACCGGGACGGCCTTCCAAAACTTCTGCCCTTCATTACCGATATCATCAACACATCTCTAGAGAACGGCTCCGTCCCCGATATCTTCAAGTCCGCCATCGTCCCTCTCCTCAAAAAACACAACTTCGACCCAAACGAACTAAAAAAAAACTATCGCCCAGTCTCCAATCTCTCTTTCCTGTCCAAGCTTCTTGAGAAGGTTGTTCTCAACCAGCTCATCCTCCACCTCACCGACAACAACCTCCTCAGTCCCTTCCAGTCCGACTATCGCAAACATCACAGCACTGAAGCAGCCCTTCTACATATCCTAAACGACCAGCTTCTCTCCACCGACTCGGGCAACATCTCCCTTCTAACGCTACTCGACCTCTCTGCCGCCTTCGACACTATAGACCACTCTATCCTCCTCCACCGCCTTCACCACTCCTTTGGAATCACTGACTCTGCTCACTCCTGGTTTCTCTCCTACCTCTCCGACAGAAAGCAGTCCGTCACCATCGACGGCGTCTCCTCCAACCCAGTCACGCTCTCCTGCGGAGTTCCACAGGGGTCCGTCCTGGGCCCGGTCCTTTTCACGCTCTACACCTCTCCCCTGTCCAACATCATCCAGTCTCACCACATAAACCACCACCTCTACGCTGACGACTCACAACTACTAGACAAAGACAAACTCGACAACACTTAGTCACTATTGACTCGCACGGCTGACTGCTACGAAGACGTGAAAAACTGGATGACAGCAAACAAGCTTAAACTGAATGACGACAAAACGGGAGCCACGCTGGTAGGCACTCGCCAGAAACTTTCCCAGCTCCCTTCCTCTCTCTACCTTCAACTCGACAGCACCCCCTATCTCCCTCTCGGACGCGGGCCAAAACCTCGGCGTCATCCTCGATTCCTCTCTGTCCATGACCAGCTTCGTCTCCGCCACGGCCCAGGCATGCTACTTCCACCTCCGCCGCATCAGTCAGATCAGAAAATACCTCACTACCGAAGCTGCCACCAAACTTGCTGTCTCTCCCATCCTATCTCGCATCGACTACTGCAACTCTCTCCTTTCCGACCTCCCTCACTCCACCACTTTTACCCTCCAGCGTGTCCAGAACAATGCTGCCCGCTTCGTCCTCAAAAAGAAAAAATCCGACCACATCAATCCCCTGCTCAAACTCCTTCACTGGCTTCCCATCCCCCAACGCATCCAATACAAGATTCTGTCTCTCTGCTACAAATCCATGAACAACTGCGCTCCTGCCTATCTCTCCAACTTACTTCACCCCTACACTCCTTCCCGCTCCCTCCGCTCCGCCTCCGACCCTCTCCGCCTCCACATCCCCCGCACCAAACTCAGCACTTTCGGCCCCCGCTCCTTCTCTGTATACGGTCCATCAGCCTGGAACACTCTCCGACTCTCTCTCCGTCAGAAACACTCTCTCTCCTCCTTCCAATCCGCCCTCAAAACTCACCTCTTTGAACAGTTCTAGCACTATATCACCACACTCCCCACCCCAAGTCGACTGTCGTAATGTATTTCACTTTTTGTGTTACGCGAGCCGTTGTCTAAGCGTGCGCATGCGTGCGTGAGTTGTGAGTGCGCGCTTAGAGTTATAATTATTATAAGATAAGCGCATTATAAATACCGTAATTATTTATTATTATTATTATGATGAACGGCATAGGTGCCAAATACAATAATTATGAACGTGTTCAGGGAGCCGCATTTCTAAATTTAAAAAAAAAGATAGGCATTAGAGGGCACAACGCATCGATTTGCCACCAGACTGTATTGGCTGAAGCACCCCTACACTGAGAACTCATAAGGCGACGATTCGCTTCTTAAGGAGTGTAAACATTTTTGGTCTCTTAACCTGTGATGGACGGGATAGGGCCACATAAACTAGTTATGAATGAGTTCACCATGCATTTCCATATTACAAAATAATAGGCATTAGAGGGCAAAACGCATCGTTTTGCCATCAATAGGTTGAATAGGTTGAAACCACCCCTACATTGAGAACCGGCGACGACTCGCTCCTTAATAAAGGCAATATTTTTAGTCTTTTAGTAGCCTATGATGGACGGCATAGGGCCATAAAAATAGTTCCAAATGTGTTCAGGAAACATTTCCATATTCAAATATTATAGGCATTAGCCGGAGGGCACAGCGCATCTTTTTGTCCATCAAAAATATTAACTGAAACACCCCTACACTGAAAACTCATAAGGAAACAATTTGCTCCTTAATAAGCGTAACATATAAAATAGATATGAATGTGTTCAGGAATCATTTCCATATTCCAGAAATGATATGCATGAGAGGGCACAATGCATCGTTTTGCCATTAGACGGTATTGGCTGAAGCTCCACTACACTGACTGGGAAGAAGTATGGCGGCCAATCCTTCCTTAATAAGTGCAACATTTTTAGTCTCTTAAGCTATGATGGACGGGATAGGACCATATAAACTAGCACCCCTACACTGAAAACCCACAAGGGGACAATTCGCTAGATAATAAGTGCAACATTTTTTGTCTTTTAGCCTATGATGGACGGGAAAGGCGGGCCATATAAACTAGTTATGAATATGCTCAGGAAGCATTTCCATATTAAAAATGTTAGGCGCTATAAGGCACCGCTTAGAAAAGACACTTAGAAACACGCTTAAAAAGGACAATTACAACAATAAATTGTTTCTTCTTTCCTGGGATTTTTCTGCATTTTTCACGTTTGACAGTCACCATTTTCGGCCTTGATGTCAATACGCGTAACAAAGGGAATCAAGTTATTTAGTAGCGCTGGACAAACGGTTAGAACCCAAGCCCTTGAGTAATACCATTTGGTACGTGTACTCTTTCTACTAGCGTTTGCTTATTTGTTTTCTAGATTCATTAGTCTCAGAGTATAATCAGCAGTAGCTGTTACACCCCAACCATTTCAGTCTACACACCAAGCGCAGTCAAGAAACTGGAAGTCTCGTTTCCGCTTGCAAAAGGCCGCAGCTGTGAGCTGCTTGATTGGGTGAATGCTTAGACAGCTCAGTCAAAGTATTCCTCTTTGTGAAAATGCAATGACAATCGAACCGAGTTTTAAACTGTGACACGTGCAGAAAACAAATAGCAGTCAAGATCCAAATAATAAGCAGATTTTAGAGACCGGAACTACTTTGTACCGAAGCTTGGGGCCTTAGAATGGTAGCGAATCGGAAAGACAACACTTATTCCCAAAGCGCAAAATTCATCGGGCCGACATCGGCCGCAGTTGGCCCGCGCACAGCCGTGCACGTACCGACGGCGGCCAACGTCGGCCCGATGGCCTTTGCGCACTGGATTGCCAACTTCGATCCGCCGCGGCAACACCAACCTAAAAATGTTACACTAACCTAACTGATCTCTAATAATTGCATTAAAATTTTCAAATCCACAGCTGTTTCTGGCAGTGCACTGAGTTTCCTTATTTATTAATGTTTACTATACAAACTAATTTTAATAACTGATCTCAAGTAATAAATGAAAAAAAAAATCTTTCTGATCTCTAGTAATTGCACTAACGGTGTTTCCAAATCCATAGCGTGTACTGACAGTGCACTATTTATTAATGTTGGCTATACATGCTAATTTAATAATAAAGTTGCTGAGCCCAAAAAGCGCAACAGCAGTTAATACAATACAAGCATGTTAATCACACTCACCCATTCTGATACAATGTTATTATCGTGATAATGACGCAGAAAATACCAACGCATCAAAAAACAAAAGGAAACACTCCGTTAATTACAAACTACTGCGTGAAATCTAAGTTTTATGTATCATTAAATACGTTTTACCGTACGGAGCCCGTTGTCTGCACTCGCTAACTTTCACACGGAATTAAAGTACTTTAAGCTTGTCGAAGTTTAAAAGTAATGGCGGTATCTTTCAGACGAAAGGTTGAAGTTATGCAGAGCTTTATTTCTTGTCTAAAGCAAAAAATTTTTTTTTTTTTAAATTGAATTGATGAATTTTGTTTTCTATTGCGTTTACGGCGCCGCGTGCGACCGCTGATTTTGTGACACGGTTATCGGTAAGTTGATTTATTGGTCAACAGAAACCACAATTTTGTACCTACTGCATTGTTTTTGACTGTAGCAGCACAGCAAGAGTCCGAAGTCTCCGAAAAAAAACTTTGGTTTTGAAATCGTGTCGCTTAAAATGCGTGCTACGATCGATTTTTCTGACCGCATTTGGTCAGAACTCGATGTAATAATAATATACCGGCGAATAAAAAAAAATCGTCGGTCTTTATTCACAATGACGATTGCCCCCCCCCCCTCTTCTTCCCCCCCCCTGCCCCCCCCCCCACCCCCCCGCCCCCCCCCCCCCCCAAAAAAAAAAAAAAAAAAAAAAAAAAAAGTTGTACCTGATGCAGACTAGTTGGCTGTCAATCTATATAAAAAAAAAAAAAAAAAAAAAAAAAAAAAAAAAAAAAAAAAAAAAAAAACACACACAACTTCGCCATTTAGAGGACAAAAAACCGATGCTGCGTGCCGCGTGCGTTTTGTTGTAATCAGAATGTTGTGACCTTTTCTTATTTTTTGGAAGCGGAGGAATTTAGAATTAGGCAACTTACTCTTACATTTTTACACCCGCGGGCTATTCATCCCCGCCGACGTTGTGTACCAGAGCAGCCGCGCGGTAAAATGTCTGCCGGCGGGAGATAAAATACAGGTAAATGTTTTGTTGTAAATCGTCTTGTGTGAGTTATGTACTGGAAAAAAAGCATTTCTTTCGCTGTTTAGTTGAGAGAACTACCTGAGCTTCTTCATTTTTGTTGATTTTGACGAAAGCTTCTGACTTAGCAATGTATTTAGAAGGTATTAGCCTAAGTTTCTGATGCTTTCACAGTTGAATATCAACATTAAAAAAAAAGGTTTTATAGAGATACCCAACATGTCTTTGTTGTGAAGATTATGTACTCAATACACCTACGTATAAATTGAATCTTCTCGATCACTAAGAGTTAGAATGAAAACAGTTGACATTGTACACAAAACACGGTTGAATTTCGTCAAGCACCAACTGCACAGCTGCTGATTTTGGTTTCAACCGAGGTTGTAAGTAACATCACAACATCCAATCTTCCCATCCTTAAAGCATTTTCATCATTTGGTTGAAATTTGCCCAAGATTATCATGGATGTGGCCATACCACATTTGTAAGAT
This sequence comes from Semisulcospira habei, assembly GCA_036245525.1. Lineage (NCBI taxonomy): Eukaryota > Metazoa > Mollusca > Gastropoda > Semisulcospiridae > Semisulcospira > Semisulcospira habei. The sequence continues at coordinate 289,353,880 of BTPG01000002.1, read as the reverse complement.
TTCAGAATTCAAATAACATATTATCTGACAGACTTTAGGTCGTTTTGCAGAAATAAATATTAAAGTGAGAGATGTACATAACTTTACTACAAGCATTGCATTCAGTGTTGTGAGTTTATGTACATATCATCAAAATATGAATTAGTTTTGTTGTGGAAGAGATTACATCATGGTTTTTTTTTTTCAGTACTGCATTAGTTATCATGAGTTTCACACAAGGTCATACATACTGATGCAGTTCGTGGCTAAAAAAAACACAAAACCTGTGCTTAACAACGGAAAACTGCCAAAGACTAGTCCGTTTTATGTGAAATTATGTTGTCGTAACTCAGAACCCTGACCAGACCTTCCCCTGCAGCCACTGCGGTCGAACCTGCCTGTCCCGGATTGGCCTCCGCAGTCACGAACACGCCTGCAGACGACGTGGGCAAGCCCTATAGAATCTTCGTTCGCGAAGTCAGGCCAAGAGATGTACTCATCCAGTTGACCACCATTGTTCCGCATATTCCCCCCCCCCCCTCCCCTCCCCTCCCCACAGAAATCTGTGCTGGTATGATTTTGTTTCGTTTTTCTTTAATTTGGATGCCATTTTAAGCATGTTCCTTGCAATGTCACGGTGTGAAGTTATGTACTTCAGGACCTCATTCAGCATTTCTGACCAGTGTATTAGGATGTATGCCTGTTTTGTGGTAGTTCTTACCATGGTTATGTGCATTTTTGAATACCACAAATAACAGCACCAATTAGAATGCATTTGTAGCCATTTTCATATCTAAAAAGTATCTTATTTTACACAAAATAGACGTGTCTATCATTGCCTGCCTATTTTTCATACTACTTACGTTGAAAGCCGTTTTTTTAGCTGTGAAAATAAGTATCACAACCACTGATTTGTTCTGTTTAGATAATGGTGGGTTTTTTTGTTTTTGATTTTGTTTTTAAACGGGCTTTGAGTACTGGAGAGATCTTTTTTTTTTTTTTTTTTTTTTGAAAATTGATAAATGTTGTCAAGTCATGTACACTTTCTTTTTCCTAAGAATGTTCAGTTTCTTTGTGGTCCGAAAACTTAGCTTTCACTGTAGCTGATAAGATTATTGAACAATCTTGCCAAGGTGCTTTTTGTATGAGCTTTTTGGCATTATTTGCTGTGGAAATATGTGTACTAAACTTCTGTGATGGTGTAACTGGTTATGTATATAATGCTAACTGTTTGTGCAGTGAAATAACAGAAATAAAGGTTTTAACATCATAAAAATACCACAGGATGTGGCGTCTTGTTTTGAATTGATGTGTCACTATGTCTGTACCTTTAAATACGGAATTTAATTTTGGATTTGGAGTGTCGCAACTTCTGCAGCTTGACAGTAAATCTGAGCCAAGGCCATATAGTATCTTCCAAACTTGGAAAACAAAACCACCCAAAAACAAACAAACAAACAAACAAACAAAAACAAAAAAAAACACGCAACGACTAGCACACGTAAATTCCAACTTAACCCATTACATCATAAGGCTGATTTTCAAAACGTTTGCTTATTTTATTATGAAGGCTACACTACAGATTAGGAGATAGCTCAAAACATTTAGTTCAAGCGTGGTGCAGGAATAGCTTGGCGCTTCATGCGCCAAGCTATTCTGGCACCACCCTTGAACTATCATAGTCAAATATTTTTCAAGCAATTGGTGTATCAGAAATGATAGCAGCCATTGTATGAAATACCGAGGAAAAATACAATAAATTTTAATATCGAGATCGCCAGGTAATTTTCAGAATCTTGAATTTGGTCATTAGACACGCACACACACACACACACACACACACACACACACACACACACACACACACACACACACACACACACACACACACACACACACACACACACACACAAACAACAACAACAACAACAACAACAAAGCCCACTGAATCTAACCGCGGAGAAGACGTGACGAGTGATCAGCGTGGTTTTGGCATAAACTGGGAACCATACTACTAAAATGTACGCCACCGGTTTGAGTGGCTGCTAAGAGTGGCTTTTCTCTTCATATGCATCTGCTCGGCGGCTACTCCGCCGTGTCGGTCAGTCAATAATATAACTGTTTTGTTATCAGTCATGCAGACATAATCGTAACAGCGTGCACGATCATAATTTGATCATGTTTAAAATGCAGAGTTGAAGAGTTTACAAGGACCTTGGATCCGCAGTGACGGTTACCTCAGTGCACAGTATCATGCCGAGAGCGGCGGCGGGGCTGGGTCAGCAGGTGGGCCGGGTCGCCGCCGTAAGCCTGAGGCCGATTAGTGGGGAGTGGGAGGGAGAGGGGTTGTTTTCAAGTCATTGCCAGCTTTTACTCCGGGGGGGGGGGGGGGGGGGGAGTGAAAGGGAGCACGGAGATCAGTCATGCGTTTTACATCAAGAAGTAATGAAGAGAGAGAGAGATAAAGAAAGAGAGAGAAAAAGCGGGGGTGGGGGGGGGGGGTCACATTGTTAAATGATTTTTGGAAAACACGGCCGCTTCTGAGGGGTAAAGAAGGGCGGGGGGGGGGGGGGGGAAGGGGGGGGGGATTATTCCCTAAAATAATGATTCGTGACTCCTGGCCTTTTTTTTTTTTTTTTTTTTTTGCTTTTCCGGCGGTTTCAGGCGTGATTCGTGATTGCAGTTTTTACATCGTCGTGTTCTGGCCCTTTCTTCCCCCTTCTCAGTCTCTCCCCCCCCCCCCCCCCCCCCCCCCCTCCACCCCTACTGATTCTCCGGCCAGTTGCTGAATAATAATAATTACGGTATTTATAATGCGCTTATCTTACTATAGTAATAATTATAACTCTAAGCGCGCACTCACAACTCGCGCACGCATGCGCACGCTTTAGACAATGACTCACTTACCACAAATACATTACGACAGTCAGCTTGGGGTGGGGAGTGTGGTGATATAGTGCTAGAACTGTTGAAATAGGTGAGTTTTGAGGGCGGACTGGAATGAGGAGAGAGAGTGTTTTTGACGGAGAGAGAGTGGGAGAGTTTTCCAGGTGGATGGACCGCGTAGACGGATGCGGAGGCGGAGCGGATAGAGCGGGAAGGAGTGTAGGGGTGAAGTAAGTTGGAGAGATAGGTAGGGGCGTAGTTGTTCGGGGATTTGTAGCAGAGAGACAGAATCTTGTATTGGATGCGTTGGGGGATGGGAAGCCAGTGAAGCAGTTTGAGCAGGGGAGTGATGTGTTCGGATTTTTTCTTTCTGAGGACGGAATCATGCTATGCGGCAGCATCAAGAGCCTCTCGCCCCACCCCCCCCCCCCCCCCCGTGTTTCGGCCAGTGAAAGAGGTTCTAAGAGCGGAAACATCTCTTCATCGTCTCTTTTTCGTCGCCGCGGACGGTGAAATTGGCCACGTGAATGCTTGGGATTGATTCGTGATTCATGAGTTGCCAAATAAATAGCCGTGAATCCATAGTGGTACCCCCTATGCCCCACTGATTTCTTCTAAATGCACTGTTACCTGGAGCGAGGCCTACATAACAGCTGTGTCACTGCGTAAACCGGTTTGTGTGTGTCCCGTGTGTGTGTGTGTGTGTGTGTGTGTGTGTGTGTGTGTGTGTGTGTGTGTGTGCCGGTGCGTGTGTGTGTACCATTGACTATGTGTGTGCGTGTGTGTGTGTGTGTGTGTGTGTGTGTGTGGTGTGTATGTGCGACTGTGTGTGTGTGTGTGCGTGTGTGTGTGTGTGAGTGTGTGTGTGTGTGTGTGCGTGCGTGCGTGCGTGCGTGTGTGTGTGTGTGTGTGTGTGTGTGTGTTTGTGCGTGTGTGTAGCTTGAACATTTGAGATCTGATTTACACTAGCGCGGTAAATTAAACTGAAATTGTGTCCGAAGTCTCTAATATTAGTTTTCGTTTAGCCGTTTCCTAACAGCATTAGTAACAAGTATCAGTCTATGTTTGCATGGTGAATGCCGTTTTCACCTAATCTGATATCATAATCATTTTCATCATCATCATCATTAGAATCATCATCATCATCATCATCATCATCATATTATTATTATTATTATTATTATTATTACGTATCATCATCAAGTTCTTCTTTTCACATTCTTGGTAGTCAGTAAGATAATTATGATAATTAGTTCAGTGTTGGATCTTTTCAATGTCCCATCCACGGACAGAGTGTGAATTATCAGTCATGTTCTCTACTTGTATAGCCTCAAGGTTATCGGTTGATTCAGAAAATAATATTAGTCAGAACCCAATGCGCAAAAGGCCATCGGGTCGATGTCGGCCCGATGGCCTTTTGCTCATAGGGAATTTGACCGTAGCATGATGGCTGTCTAAGGGAATGAGTCGGTGTACCATCAGGAATTATAATTGTTACGCATCACAAGCGGCAGTGGCTCGACGTTTCCTTGCACTCGTTTTACAGATTATCATCCACTATTCTTTGCGTGACTATCTTTTACGCATCCATTAATTATTTATGAGTTTGCCCGATAGGTCACGTTATACATTTAAATTGGGAAGTTGAGGCAGTAAGAGGCCCGGTGTTTAAAAAAATAATTTTTGCCTTGTTTGAAAATTTGCAGTTGGGCTGAATGTTGGAATTTGCTGGAAATTTGTGGTTAGCTAAGAGGAGACATGTTTGGTGCTTTGATTCATACCATCCTGAGCTTATCCAGTGGACAATTGCGGGCCTATGTTGAGTTGCCTTTGACGTAGTGATTTCAGGGGCACGCTGATTTCAGCTGTGCTTGGGTGTGGGGTTGGTAAGGAACCAGTTTCATAGCCAAGAAATGAGACGGGTGATGTGCCGTTTTTTGTTTGTTTGTATTTTGTGCATGGCAAATGTGCAGCTGGTGGGCGGTAGTGTTTTTTTTAGGGAACTGAAAAAATAGGGGATGACTGGGACTGACTAAGGCTAAGAGACTGGACAGTACGGAAACAGCACTGTGGTCCGTCCCGAAAAGCCTTGCGGTCCTGGCCCGCAATAAGTTGTTGATGGATTCTCGAGCCAGGGTCTTACGAAATAAATCACAAAATACTGTTCTGATGCAACACTAATGCATCCTTTTCAATTATGACAACGTGAACACTTTGACTAATTTTAAATTTGCCGTTCTTCACCAATGCCAAAGACTGAACATTTTTCGTCCGCGTACCTGCCATTGCTGTCATCGCCGGGTGTGCTTCCGATTCCGGGCACTCGCATTGAACGTGAAAACCCGTAAAAAGCGATGCAAAGAGTACAAAAGGCTAAAGACACTAACCTATAACTTGAAACCTTCATTGTTGTAGATATGTAACGCAATTTAGAGTTGCGAAATGCAACATTCCACGCTAAAAGAAACACCGAAACTGTATTAGCGTAGGAGGTAGACAGAACAGCCAAACGCTCAAAATCACTCAACACAGTTAGCACCCTTGCGTCAACAAAACTGTCGTCTGCTTCATCTATTTTTTTTTTTTCTTTTTCAAGTTTTTATTCACATTGCTGCTATGGGTGTTTCATTGCTAAACTTTGCTTATGAATTAAACTGAATTAAAATCATTTTGTGACTATGCATATGTTTTGTTTCAGTGTGCATGAATGGTCTCGGCCGCACGCAAACCTAAAATGGTCGCACAGAGTGGAGGGCACGAAGCGAAGGTAAAGTTTTGTTTTGGACTGGGTACATAAATTATATTGAGCAGCAATTTGCATGATATAGTGCCGAAAACAGACAGGCGTGATTACTTGATCCAATCAAAATGTCCTGGTCGTACCGACTCGGATATTTTGATTCAGGTCTCGTAGTAATCACATCTGCTTGTTATCGGCACTATGTCAAGCAAAATACTGCCCAATACAATATAATATGCAAGTTCTTGGATGTACTGTGAATGAATAAAACAAATCACTCTTGCAATTAAAAGATGAGTATTTCGGATTGTGTTGTCTCATGTCACTTCAATGGTGATTTCTTGCGACGAAAACTGGCAGGAGCACAAACTTAACCCTTTGGCTGTCGGTGGTGAATTTGGTCGAGGTGATTCTAGATTTTCTTCTTTGATAATCTGAAATTTGTAAGACACCTAGAGCTATATCTGAGGTTAAGAGCCATATCATGAAAAATAACCATTACTATTATTATTATTCCTGCGACCCACAGCCAAAGGGTTCATTTATCCAGGACACCCCATTAACCCCAATGGCATTTCCCTAATTTTGGAAGTGTCACCTAACGACTATTACCATTTGCTGGAGATGGATCGACCATGATAATTCTAGGGTAGTGCCAGATTAGCTTGGCGCCATCAGGAGCCAAGCTAATCTGGCACTATCCTTGAATTATCATAGTCGATCCATCTCCTGCTGTAGTACGTTGGGACCGAATGGGTAAAGGATGTTGATCAATCATAATAATTCAAAGGTGGTGCGAGAATAGCTTGACGCCTTGAGGTGCCAATTAAGCAATTTAGCACCAGCCTTAAACTATCACGGTCGATCTTGTCTCCTCAACTGCAAGATAGTCTTCAGAGGACCGCATCCAAATGGGTTTGTCTCCTAGAGGCGGCCAAGCTATTCTCGCACTACCGATTAAACCATCATGATCATCATTAATTTTGGCATCACTGACTCTGCTCACTCCTGGTTTCTCTCCTACCTCTCCGACAGACAGCAGTCCGTCACCATCGACGGCGTCTCCTCCAACCCAGTCACGCTCTCCTGTGGAGTTCCACAGGGGTCCGTCCTGGGCCCGGTCCTTTTCACACACTACACCTCTCCCCTGTCCAACATCATCCAGTCTCACCACATACACCACCACCTCTACGCTGACGACTCACAACAACTAGACAAAGACAAACTCGACAACACTCAGTCACTACTGACTCGCACGGCTGACTGCTACGAAGACGTGAAAAACTGGATGACAGCAAACAAGCTTAAACTGAATGACGACAAAACGGAAGCCATGCTGGTAGGCACTCGCCAGAAACTTTCCCAGCTCCCTCCCTCCCTCCACCTTCAACTCGACAGCACCCCCATCTCCGTCTCTGACTCGGCCCAAAACCTCGGTGTTATCCTCGATTCCTCTCTTTCCATGACCAGCTTCGTCTCCGCCACGGCCCAGGCATGTTACTTCCACCTCCGCCGCATCAGTCAGATAAAAAAATACCTCACTACCGAAGGTGCCACTAAACTTGCTGTCTCTCTCATCCTATCTCGCATCGACTACTGCAACTCTCTCCTTTCCGGTCTCCCTCACTCCACCACTTTCACTCTCCAGAGCGTCCAGAACAATGCTGTCCGCCTCGTCCTCAGAAAGAAAAAATCCGACCACATCACTCCCCTGCTCAAACTCCTTCACTGGCTTCCCATCCCCCAACGCATCCAATACAAGATTCTGTCTCTCTGCTACAAATCCCTGAACAACTGCGCTCCCGCCTATCACTCAAACTTACTTCACCCCTACACTCCTTCCCGCTCCCTCCGCTCCGCCTCCGACCCTCTCCGCCTCCACATCCCCCGCACCAAACTCAGCACTTTCGGCCCCCGCTCCTTCTCAGTATACGGTCCATCCACCTGGAACACTCTCCCACTCTCTCTCCGTCAGAAACACTCTCTTCTCCTTCCAGTCCGCCCTCAAAACTCACCTCTTTCAACAGTTCTAGCACTATACCACCACACTCTCCACCCTAAGCAGACTGTCGTAATGTATTTCACTATTTGTGGTACGTGAGTCGTTGTTAAAAGCGTGCGCATACGTGCGCGAGTTGTGAGTGCGCGCTTAGAGTTATAATTATTATAAGATAAGCGCATTATTAATACCGTTATTATTATTATTATTATTATTATTATTATTATTATTATTATTATTTTTATTATTATTATTATTATCAATCCGTCTCCCGAAGATCAGGCCCAAAGAGCATCAAATATTTGTCTCGCTTGTGCATAAACTGGTAGTCGTTTGAACCACGTGATCTTGCGGCCACTGTGATTACAGACTTGGTACATCATTTCTGTCGCCCACACATTTAGCTTTTAATGAGTTTGTAATTGCACCTGAGATGAGACGATGACTGAGGTCCATGTCTTCATTTGACTGATAGTTCAGCCTCTAGACCGTGAGGCCCCAAAGCTCTAAACCAACACATAGATGATCCAAAGTATCACAAAAGAAGAGGTGAAGGCTATCAATAATTGCTCACAAACCACGCGAGATGACTGATCTAAATTTCGGATAGGGTCCGAACAAGAAAATGTGTGTGCTGGTAACCCAGTAAATAAAAGCTGTCGGGCCGACGTCGGCCGCAGTGGGCCCGCGCACGACTGCGCGGGCCCACTGGGGCTGACGTCGGGCCGAGGGTCTTTGGCTAGTGGGCATGTGTACAGGTCTGCATCTCAGTCATGACCTAGAACCGTCAGATTAAGACCTGCAGACCAGCACGTGCCGCCAGTTAATATTCAGTGTAAGCAGACTCTTTGGTTGTCACTAGCGTTTTTAGTCGCGACGCAGGAAGTCATCGAACATGAGATTTGGTACACATGCAAATACAAACAATTCAAATTCTTAGTAAATCCACATACAAAACGAATTTGTCGATAGCACTCCGCTTCGATCATAAATTTGATATACCCGTCAGTAGCATTACGTGTTGACTGACTTATTTTGACCGTAGTTCTATCGACATGTAGTTCTACTGATACGTAGTTCTACTGAATGATCAGTACCACACATAACAACAACAACAAAAAACCAAACAAACAAACAAACAAAAAACCCACGTTCCAATAATATGCATGCACGCTCGCTCTCTCTCACTCTCTCACACACACACATTGAGACAAACTGGATTTGTAGGTCTTGAGTAGAAAATGTGAACCAACTACGAGGTCCATGATAAAAATGGAGACAAATGCATGTAAACTGATATGTATTTATTTAGCTAAGGCAAAATATGTTAGATGGTTGTGGCCACTGTGCGCGCGCACGTGTGTGTGAGTGAGTGTGTGTGTGTGTGTGTGTGTGTGTGTGTGTGTGTGTGTGTGTGTGTGTGTGCGTGTGCGTGCGTGCGTGCGTACGTGCGTGTGTGTGTGTGTGTGTGTACTACCAAGACGGACACACTTCACACACTTTCACTCACCAACTGGTCAAAAATTTCTTTAGTACACAAAGTTCAATGACAATCACCAACAGGCAGCATTCCCCAAATCTAACTCACAAACCAGATAGGTGAGGCTAGCGCTGGCAAATCTAGCCCCAAATCTAAACCTAAACCCATGATCAACGTTGACAGTTTTCGTCAAAAAATCGTGTATCACGGTCTATATTCACCGCCCCGCTGAAATCCAAAAGTACAGACACAACTCCAAACATCTGCCAGATATATAGATCCTCACGAGCCCCCGCAGAAGACGAGGGCTCATGAAAATCAGTCTTAAAGTTATTACTATGCTAATGGTCAAAACTGAAGAGCACCCCATTTTATTGTGTCATTGTTTACCGTCGCAAGTACGCTAATAAAATACAATGTTCTTTCGATCCAAATGGGTTAAACGTTGACCTTAGACAGTTCAATATACAGGGAAAAGTAGACAACAATTCATTAATTTCCACGAACGTGTCAAATGCACGTGAAACATCGTCAGTTTTTGTGAAAAGCTGTGCGATATTAGCAAGCGTATCAAAGGCTGGCAGGTGGAAAAACTCGGTAAAGTCGTAATGTACGGGTCAGTCGTGAACACTGAGCATTTCTGTTTCGCTATAAATACCGGTACAGTAGGGGCATAATTGTCACTTTCCTAACCATGCCACCACGAGGAAGCCTAACGCTAGTAGATCAAGGTCGGGCGCTAGCATAGCTGCAGGATGGAATTTCCGGACGAGGAGCTGGGAGACGTCTGTGGGTGTCCCATTCAGTGATCCAGTGGCTGCTGGCACGATTCCAAGAAACTGGAAGGGTAGAACGACGACCCTGCTCAGGACGCCCGCGCTGCACCAGCAGAAGGGAGGACAGGTACCTCTGTGTGGCGGCTCTGCGCGACCGAACTGTCACGTCAACCACTCTGCGACGTCAACTGATGCAAGCTGCAAACGTTAACGTCAGCAGAAGCACAGTCTGCCGACGTCTGCGCGAAATTGGCCTGGCTTCAAACAGAGCAGCAGTGAGAATACCCCTCACTCCAGCTCATCGCAGAGCCCGGGTTGCCTGGTGTCGTCAACATGTGATGTCGAACAGACTCATAGTGGACTCGGGTTCTGTTTACTGATGAGTCACGGTTCACGGTGTCCTTCAACGACGGCAGGGTGAAGGTCAGGAGACGCCAGGGTGAGCAATTCACCGTTGGATGCGCCCAAGAGGTGGATCGCTACGGAGGAGGCTCAGTCATGGTCTGGGCAGGCTTCAGCAGGTGAGGCAGGACCACCCACCCCCCTCCTTCCCTCCCCTTATGCTACTATTCGTATAGTTAGTGACAAGTTTCCTATTACCTAATACTCTTCTACTGTTGCTACAGATTATGTAATAGTTCGACTGTCTGCATTAACATGTCAGGTTCATACCTGTGTGTATATATATATATATATATATATAATATATATATTTTTTTTTTCTTTTTTTTTCCCCTCTGAGTGGTGGTGGTAGGGGGGGGGGGAGGGGGATGGGTCTTTTTACTTACATATGTTTTATCTTTTGATGTATCGTCTGATGTATTTTTATATGTGTAGAGTAGCAGGACAGTTTGGAAGATAGGCATTGCTATGCCTAAAACTTTTTATCCTGAATAAAAACGTTTCATCATCATCATCCCTCCCCCCTGCACGTCATCCGAGGCACCCTGACTGGATTGCGCTATCGGGACGAGATTGTGCAGCCCCCTCATCCAACCAGCTCTCCAAGCCATAGGCGACAATGCTGTTCTGCAGGACGACAACGCTCGACATCATCGCGCCCGTGTGGTGGATGAGTACCTTGAGCAACGGGGCATCATGAGAATGGAGTGGCCAGCTCGTTCACCTGATCTGGCTCCCATCGAGCATCGCTGGGACGTGCTGGGGCACCGTGTAGTCAGCAACCACCCCCCACCTCAAGGCGTCCCCCAGCTGACTCGGTTCCTGCATCAAGAGTGGGAAGCGTTCCCACAACATTTTCTCCAAACCCTGGTGAACTCCATGCGTCAAAGCTGCATTGAATGCTTGGCTGCAAACGGTGGTCTAATTTATTCAGCAACGATTTCATTTAAGTTTTGAGTAAATCAAGTAATTGTAACAACAGCAGTACGTTAAAATGTTCACCCACCCCTCATTTGAAAAGTCACACAAGACTGGTCTAGTCAGTAGAGAGTGTGCAATGTACTGACTCCAAGTACTGTTACATTATTTGTGTGGTGTTGTCGGTGCGTCTGCGATAAAAAGTGGCCCTTCAGTTTTGACCATTAGTATATGCTAGTTTTAATACAGAATACACCGTGGTCTCTGCTAGCCGTCGCGGGTCCGAAGACTTTTTGCTACTGGGGCTCCAGTTACGATATGTCACACTGGTCAATTTTACTCCCCAAAAAATAAATCCTTCTCCAGGTACAATCTATGATGCTAGCCTGTTAGATTTTCATGAGTCTTTTCCATTTGAGGCCCACGTTCTTTTTCGTCTACTCTAGCCACGCGCGTTTTTTTTTTTTTTTTTTTTTTTTCCCCCTCCAGTTTTTTTTTTTTATCAAGTCAGTGCTGCCTGTAGTCCAGCTACATGATTTGGAGTGTGTGCTGCTAACTGATGTTTTATGTTTAACTCATTTAACCCCAAGGCCACATTTCCCAAATTTTATTAGTGCCACTTCACAACTATGCACCAGTTACAGGAGATGGATCAACCATGATAATTCAAGGGTAGTGCCAGATTCGCTTGGCGCCAACAGGCGCCAAGCGAATCTGGCACTACCCTTTAATTATCATGGTCAATCCATCTCCGCTGTAGTGAGTCGGGGCTACCTGGGTTAAGTTTACGTGTTTGCGAGTCTCAAACCAGACTGACCTGGCGCATACCGATACGAGGCAACTGAAGTGAGTGTTTCAGAAATGTCCTATTATAACATGCAGCATATTTCGACTGACCGGTTACTTTATTTACCGCGAATTCGTATGCGGTACGTCTCGAGATAAAGCCCTATTCTAATGGTAACGAAAACCCGTCAATTTTTCGTTAGTACGCAGCCTAGGGCGTGTACAATACAGCACGTACAAGAAATGCGTACATGGTCCCGTGGGCTTTTGGAAGTAAGAACCCAGTAAGCAACGGTCCCCGCGTCCACGACGGCCGCAGTGGTTCTGCGCACAATTGTGCGTGGGCCTACTGCGGCTGTCGTGGGCCCGCAGATGTTTTGCTACTGGGGAAGCCAAAACACATTTTTATGAGGTCAGCTATTGACACAGAGAAAAGGATAGTTCGACTTTATATTATGTACCCACTCCGGCCATAAAGTTTTTCCTTCTTTGACACATGTATTGATATATTGTATAACAAGGAAATTAATATTATGAATTTGCTTGATATACTTTCCTTCCCAAAATCTCTTGCGCGCCAAAAAGACTCGATCTTGATGATACTTGCATTTTCAAAACGGAAACGGGAAATATGCTCACACTGCAACATTAACGAGCTCCTTATTTGTAGTAGTAATGAAATACTTCTTAGTGTGTATGAACGCTCGAAATTAATATCCTATACACACACACGAACGAGGAAAGACGCCAGGAAACATGCGAGTCGCTGGACTGACCAGTGAAATTGACCAGATGTCAGCTGGTGATATGGACAACATTAGAAAAGAACTAAATAAACAAACCTGCTTGCATTTTCCGCAGTTATGCGTGATCTAGTTACAAGTAGAATTTACTCGGATACGCACGGTTATACAATGTACTGATGTCTTCAAAGTCAGACGAAATCTACGCTCTGATTCGACAGTGATATGCAGTCGTCTGCCATTCATGTGTTTTGTCTGAACACCGCAATCAGCCGCAACATGAATAACGCGAGGCATAGTTTTGTTTTGGACTGGGTACATACATTAATTTGAGCAACAGTTTTGTTTGATATAGTGCCGATAAACAGACAGGTGTGATTACTTGACTCGAATCAAAATGTCCTCGTCTTACGACTCTGCCTGTTATCGGCACTATATCAAGCAAAATGTTCAGCTTCAACATGCATTTTATTTTCAGCGTGCGCGTCAACATTTACAGCACACAACAGAACATGTCAATGTTACGAGCTGTCGTCGCTTTATTTTTTCAGAATTTTTTTTTTACATACATTATTGCATTACAAGTTACACCTCTTTAAAGCCGACAAAACGTGAACGAGATCTAACAGCAAGAGGCATAGGATATCATAGGATATCATAGGATATCATAGGATATCATAGGATATCATAGGATATCATAGGATATGCCTCTTGCAGAGACCACTTTGTGTCCACGTCCTTTGTACATTTTTTTTTTTTTTTTTTTTTTGCTTTTAGGCGTTCAGTGAACACAGGTTCCTGAAACAAAATGTACGTCCGTTGGCAGGGAACGGGTTAACCCATTGTGTTCCAGGTGCGCAATACCCACATTTTGGAGTTGTCCTCTGAGGTGTCCATTACAATTCAGGAGACAGATCGACCATGATAGTTCAAGGGTGGTGCCAGAATAGCTTGGCGCCTCAGTATCAAGCTATTCTGGTACCACATTAATTGAACTATTATGGTCAATCGGTATCTTGCTGTGGTGTGTCCGGACTGAATCAGTTAAAAGTTAGTTACTTGGCATTGCCTGTGGAATGGTCTATAAACGTATTACATAGAAAAAAAGAGGCATGCTTTTACAAAATACAGGTGCATCGTTGACATATGCGCGAATTGCTGCGATTCAGTCTCTCAGTTGAACACTCTCTGACAGCTTTGTCTGCCATTTTATCACGACGTTCAATATTTCATTAAACGAGAGCCACCTCAGTTTGCATTCGGAATCTGTCACTAACTGATTATATGAACACAACACAGTCTGGATAATTTAATGCTTTTACAGACTGAGTAACATGGAGTAGCCGAAAGGTACAAACTGGTTATCCGCCGTGACTTGGCTCTCGTTCGTTGTTGGGAGTCATTCGGGGTAAAAATAACCTAGTAGCGAATCGAGGGAGACAACCAGTAATAGCCTTGCTTTCACGTAACTCCTGTAATCAACCCCCCTTGAACATTTTTCACCCATGCCCATCTGCAAGAGGCTCAGCTGAGAACTTGTCGTCAGTTGCATGAGTGAGCTTAGTCCTGCGCCAGCCACTAAGCAATGTGCTCCGCTATAGCGGAGCACTGTGCTTAGTGGCTGGCGCAGGATTTACAGTGGATCACTCATGCACCTAGTGGCCCCTGTATTCATTAGGTCTCATGTAGGTCTGTGTCTCTTCCTGGCGGTGAGCATTGAAACACAATGTACATGTAGCGTACTCTGACACACTCTGACGGAGGATGGCATCGAGGTTTCAATCTCTGTCGATGAAAGACAAGTGCTCGCCGGGAAATTTGTCGTGTAATTGCTGTGGAGGTTGTCTTCCTTTTAATGCTCAAAACTATTATAAAGAGGGACATAACTGCAGCACGCAAACCAGACTACAGATTTGCGAAACCTATTTTAAAAGATGACCTTTGACAGAGACAGACAGACACACACACACCACACACCACACACCACACACACACACACACAGGCACACAGGCACACATTATGTACTGAGAGGAAAATGAACCCCTTTATTTTTCAACTTCAGAAATTATTGGTTACAGTACCAGAGAGAGAGAGAGGGAGGGGGAGAGAGAGGGGGAGAGAGAGAGAGAAAATTCATGTTGACGAACGTAACAGAAATGTGTTACTGCCCCTTGTGCGCATCAGGGGAAGTCTCCCACATTCACCAGAGAAAAACGGCGGACTTGAAAAGTGTTTCGTCAAAACTACATTCAAATTTCATAATTAAACACAATCTCTTGTGTAGCGTTTTTTTGTAAAACATACCAAGAGCATGTAGAAAGGAGATTTTGAGATCTATTGACCTTTTATTGCCCGGTGAAGATTCTCACAAACCAGATAGGTGAGGCTAGCGCTGGCAGAATTGTACTCAAACCAAGGGGAATCACAGCGCTGGACAGACAAACAGTTACTGATAGGCGGGGGCTGGTGAAGATTGCTTTAAAACACAGGCTGCCTTAAAATGAAAGACGGATTACATAAACTAACTCATAATCTCATTTGATATGCTTCATCATCATCATCAGTCCCTTGCCCGAACTGGGCGTTGGGGGGACTGAAAGGCAGCAGCAACAGACAGTGCTCTCCACTGAGTTCTATTTTGGGCGGTGGCAAGCAAGTCTGGCATCTCGAGTTCGGTCCATTCTTTTATGTTTGCGACCCAACTCTTTCTCTGACGACCTCGCCGACGACTTCCTTCGAGAGTGCCTTGGAGGATAGTCTTGGACAAGGTGTTGTGTCGGGTCACGTGGCCAAACCAAGCAAGCTTGCGCCGTTTCACGGTTGCCAGAAGGGGTTCATGTGGGCCCACCAGGGAAGTGACGAAGCTCCGTACATATTCGTTGGTCTTGTGCTCGCGGTACGAGATGCGGAGCAACTTCCTCAGGCACTTGTTCTCTCACTTGATATGCTTACCGACGTACAAAATATGTATGTTTAGAAAACCCCAGGGAAAATGTCTTTAATGTGTACAATATTACCATTTAATTGTTGGTGGTGTAAACACACGAGCCTGTAATTGGTGCTCAATCACTTTAGGGTTTCTTTATGAGTAGCATATGGGCGCGGCGTTCCTCACTAAAATCTTCTAGGGAGGATCTGTAAATCAACACAGTTATAATAACAAGCAAAAGAATTGCGACATTTTCGGCTTCTCAAAATGTCGCATTTCTTTTGCTCGTTAGTATATGACCAAAAGGTGCAAGTCACTCGCAAGTTCTCATTGCAGGTGTTGCTGTTGGTTAAACAAAATAATATAGACTAACCCTTCGGCTGCTGGTAGTGCTTTTTGTTGCGGCGATTATTCTAGAAATCATCTCGACAAAAGGCGCTACCAACACCAAAAAAGATGAAAATTAGCGACTTTCAATTATTCATTGAAGAGTTGTGTTAAACATGTGACTGGCAGAAATTAGCCCTTTGCGTGTCGGTACCTGTTTTGTCGCGATGTAGGAATCGTCGCTGCACAAACCGCTAGTCCTACCGACACGCAAAGGGGTTAAAGCGTAAGGGATTACGCGATTTGCACAGTAATAAACGTTATTTGCATAACACAAATAAAAACGTCCATAAATTAAATGCAAATCGCATCAATAAAAAATATATTTAAGAACACGAGGAGAAACAGTTATCATCTATAATTTCGTCGAGCAAGTACTATGTGACATAAAATGATATTTCACGTTTCATTCGTTATAAATGAGGCATTAAAACTGTTTCATGACATAGACATCTGTCATAACAGCAACACCTCTCAAGAACGCTGTCTACGTCAAATAACCAATTTAGCTCCGACGCACTACAGCAGGAGATGGATCGACCATGATAATTCAAGGGTAGTGCCAGATTAGCTTGGCGCCTGATGGCGCCAAGCTAATCTGGCACTACCCTTGAATTATCATGGTTGATCCATCTCCTGCAGAAGGTACCTACTCACCTACTCCTTGGGTGACACCTCTAAAATTCGGGAAATGCGACTGTGCGGTTAAATGGGATAATTTTGTATGGTTTGCAGGCGACGTCCGACATCGGCCTGATGAGATTGTGCACACTGGGAACCCGATAAGTGCAGAGACTTGCCGCTGCATACTTGGGGTCGAAATAAGAGTCGACCTGCATGCTGTGAATGTTACCTGGCACATTTCCCGCGCGTCGGCAGCCCAAAAGTAATCGCTGGCAATCACCGTGAACACAGCTAGTACATGGCTGACGAAGAGCTCACCTCACCTGTATACAGTAGGTGTTAAAAAAAAAAGCAAAAAAAAAAAAAAAAGCCTGCATAATGTTATAATGTCAGCTCAGCAAGATTCCGATTCAATTCAGACAGCTGTATTATCCGAAAAGAAAATTGTTATGTGTGTAATTAAAGACAGAAAATTATTGCAAGTGTAAACTGCTAAAAAAAAAAAAAAAAACAACACGTTATAGTTAGTACACTCTCTCTCTCTCTCTCTCTCTCTCTCTCTCTTGCAGATAAGTGGTTATCTAACGTAAACAATTCGCAACTGACGGGTGTTATTTACCTTGACTTTAAGAAGGCGTTTGACCTGGTTAACCACGACACTCTGATAAGCAAACTTAGTCATTATTTAAAAAACGTCTCAGCAGTTTCCTTCTTTAGTTCATATCTAAAGGGAAGAAAGCAAAAGGTTGTAGTTAATGGATCACACTCTGAAGTGAAGGAGGTTAAGTTTGGAGTACCTCAAGGGTCAGTGTTAGGCCCTCTTCTATTTTGTTTATACATCAACGATCTGCCTCTTCACCTAACGTCAGAATCTGTCGAATGTGACTTGTTTGCTGACGATACGTCAATCCACACGGCAAATAAAAACCTTAATGTGGTTGCAGATGACTTACAACAGAGCCTTGATGAGGTGTCCGCCTGGTGTGAACGTAATTCGATGAGTATCCATCCAGCAAAAACCAAGTCAATGGTAATTGCGACACGCCAAAAACACCAATTAAGCCCCCTTTCACTTGATTTGTCCTTCGAAGGCAATTCTATTGAGCAAGTGTCTGAACACCGCCTCCTTGGAATTATCATAGATGATCAGCTCAAATGGCAGGCACACACACATAAAGTGTGTAAAACTGTTTCAAGAAACATTTTCATGCTGTCCAAACTGAAGCACTTCACTGACTTTGAAACCAGAAAATTATTTTATTATGCACATATTCAGTCCCACATTAATTATGCTTCGACGGTGTGGGATGGCTGCAGA
Source organism: Semisulcospira habei (assembly GCA_036245525.1). Lineage (NCBI taxonomy): Eukaryota > Metazoa > Mollusca > Gastropoda > Semisulcospiridae > Semisulcospira > Semisulcospira habei. Next base: position 289,335,912 of record BTPG01000002.1, on the reverse strand, counting down.
GATGTACATTTAAAAAGACTGAACTCCTTACACAGAAGAGCAGCGAAATTAATTTTACCTGATCCTACTTTGACAACGGATGATAAGATTTACAAAGCGGGACTTCTTTCTCTCAAAAAGCAGTTTGCATTCAACAAAGGTGTTCTCCTTTTTAAGATTCGGAATGACAACACTCCGGAATATCTAACCCAGCTGCTAGTCCGGTCACAGTCCCGCTATGGCGATACAAAAAGCCTATATGTAGTACCCAAAACCAGAATAGACTTATTTAAAACCAGTCTAGCATTCTCGGGGGCGACTTTGTGGAATTCCCTTCCATCCCACACGAAGACCACTCCAACGGTATCATCTTTCAAGAAAAGTCTTTTTGAACATTTATCTTCGCAGCCATAACTATCTTCAAGCGGGCTTTGCTTTCTATACGTAGATATCATTGTTAGTAATGTACCCATTCTACTGCTGTGTATGTATAGTGCTGCTGTGTTGTTGCTCTTTTTTTTTTTTTTTTTTTTTTCCCTTACCATTGCTCCAACTCCCCCAACACACCGTAGGCGTTCGTCCTATACATGTATTAATGTAATGTAATTGTTGTGTTTGTAGATGTAGCAACGGCAGATTTGAAAAATGACATTGCCTCTGGCATTGTTAATATCTTTACCGTTGTAAAATAAAGATTCATTGATTCATTGATTCATTGATTCATTGATTCTCTCTCTCTCTCTCTCTTCCCTCTGAGTGGTGGTGGTGGTGGGGGGGGGGGAGGGGAATGGGTCTTTTTACTTACATATGTTTTATCTTTTGATGTATCGTCTGATGTATTTTTATATGTGTAGAGTAGCAGGACAGTTTGGAAGATAGGCATTGCTATGCCTAAAACTTTTTATCCTGAATAAAAACGTTTCATCATCATCATCATCTCTCTCTCTCTCTCTCTCTCTCTCTCTCTCTCTCTCTCTCTCTCTCTCTCTCTCTCTCTCTCTCTCTCTCTCTCTCTCTCTCTCTCTCACGCACGCACGCACGTACTCACAACACATACGTGCGTCTGTCGTGTATATGAGTGTGATCGATAATGCTGTAGTGTCTGTAACAGATCCGTGTATCTGCGCCTCTTGCCGCAAAACTATCCTGGCACACACCTGTAACTATCCTGTGCGCCGGCTAAGGTTATCGGGCCGACGTCGGCCCCCGTTGGCACGCGCACGGCCGTGCGCGGGCCAACGACGGCCGACGTCGGCCCGATGGCCTTTTGCGCATTGTGGCGGCGGGTAGCATTCTCGATCAGTCTCCTGAACTGGTAAGTATCTGCAGCCTTCACTCGAACATAACAAGTCCTAACGTCAAATTACCGAATTTTGGGATCAGACACTAGGGCTAAATGTGTTAAGCGAGGACGATCATTCCGGCGTCACTGGTCCAAGCACAGAGGAGCGAGTGGTCTCCCTGACTTCACAAGATGAATCAGACACTACCATTGAACTGTGGAGGTTCACCCCGTCTCCAGCAGCTGTTACTGAACGTGAACAAGTTATACCTCTAGTTTCTTTCTGCAGTCTGTTCACGCTCCTCCATTGCCTGCTAGCTCAGCAAAATCCCATCGCCCGGGTCCAGTAAAAGACTCAAACTAAAATCCAAACTAGGAATTTCCTCCGCCCACAGGAAACAGGACCGAATCTATTAGTTAAGCAAGAGGCATAGATTGTCATCAGCATCTGCGACTGCATGGGCTAATGACAATCTATGCCTCTTGCAGACGAAAGCAGCTGGGCGAAAAAGTACCTTCATCTGCACCGGCCTTTCATTTGCAGGGAGGAGAAGGGTATGGGCAGGTTAAAGCTCGGTGAGCGCAATGTTTTCGGGACGACTGGCTGTAGTTGACCTGCTCGCTTGCGCGGGCCAGCTCCGGTCGACGTTTGCCCGAGCGGTTCCTGCTTACTGGGAGTGCGTGACAATTACTGAGGCTGATGGGGACAGAAGCGGTCTGTTCAATGCCATCATTGGATCGTTCCTTGTCTGAGCCGGTCTTACTTTAAACTCTTCACCATCTACTCTTGTCGAGGAAGACACACAAGACGGTAGCTTTGCAGCTTAATCGGCAACCCAATAATGCCGGCATGCATAAATCTACATGGGTAATACAATTCAAATCTCACCAACAAAACGGTAACTCGCGTATTTTAACCCATTTAATCCCACGGCCGCACTTTCCAAATTTTGGAGGTGTTACCTATTGATTATGTACCAGTTGCGGGAGATGGATCGACCATGATAATTCAAGGGTAGCGCCAGATTAGGTTGGCGCCTAAAGGCGCCAACCTAATCTGGCGCTACCTTTGAATTATCATGGTCACTCCATCTGTTACCGTGGGCGTTGGGGCGAAATGGGTTTAAGTTTGACGTGAAACGTTTTTCGTACAGAGGAGTGGAAATAGAAATTGCATGTCTGGATAGCCTCTCCCCATCCCAGCTATAGAGATCTCCAACTCCCACCTCCACTCAGACACACCCACCCTGGTCATTTTCTCTTTTCTTTCTTTCTTTTCTTCCAACGATCACTGATTTTGCGTCTGAAAAGACTACACATGGAACGACATTTGAGTGCAAGAACAAAAGACGTAAATGGGACCACAAAATAAATAGGCGTCAAGAACACAAGACTAAAAAGAGACACCATGAGTCTCCGCGATTGTGGTAGCTTAGTGGCGAGGGCCCCATGTCTCTTGCAGCTGGGCATCGTTCGCCTTGCCCTGGCGGTTATGGGGTTACATTTAACTCATTCTACCCCATCACCGAAATCCTCAAATGTTGCCGTTGTCCTCTGCAGACTGCATTGCAGTGCAGGGCACAGATCGACCATGATAGTTCAAGGGTGATGCCAGAATAGCTTGGCGCCCATAGGCGCCAAGCTATTCTGGCATCACCCTTGAACTATCATGGTCGATCCTTATCTTGCTGGGGTGTGTCTGGGGTAGAATGAGTTAAGTATTGTAATATTTTTGTTTCTCTGCTCCGTCTGCTCCGCTGAGAACCGCACCCATCCGCAGGAGGCAGTGAGCCTTGTGAGCCCCACAAACTGCAGTGGTGTATATACATAATCATATAATAAGCATTTGCAGGACCCCATTTACACCCGTGTTTTTCTTTCTGTGAAGGTCTTCGGGTCGACGACGGCCACAGTGGGCCCGCGCGGCTGTCGTGAGCCTGAAGACGTTTTGTTACTGGGGCCCTGCATCTAATTAAGCCCCTCAGTAGGCACAACAGCGGGGGATGGATCGGCCGTAATAATACAAGGGTAGTGCGAGACTCGCTCGGCGCCTGGGGTTCCAAGCTACAAGCTAATCTGACACTACCCTTTAATTATCTAGGTCAATCCATTTCCTGCAACAGGTATATAGGCGCTAGGTTACACCTCCCCCAAAATTGGCCTGCTCGGCGTTGTACCCAACTAACTAACTAACTAACTCCCCCAAATTGGAAATATGGCCGTGAGGTTAAAATTAATTTGGTTATGCGTTGTTTTACCTTGCTTCACGTAAGCAATTCTTTCCGCTGCCTACCCCCGCCCCCCACCCACCCACTTCCCTCCGTCTCCCCCGCTTCACCCATCCTCCGTTTCCTTCCGCTTTCCGCGTTCCCCCCTCCCCTCCCTTTCACACACCCGATCCTAACCCTTATCTTTGGCAAAACTGTTTGTTTTCTCTAGAGTGTTTTCTACATCCGTGTCAGACAAAACAGCGCCTTCTGATAAAAAAAAAAAAAAAAAAAAAAATGCACACTAACGATTTATATGCGTGTGGTGATCTGCCCTGGTGTGTGATTTTAGACGTTACAGATTACAGCCGTAAGATCTAATATCACTGACCGGCATATGTGAGTGTTTTTTTCAGTGTCTGGTAAAACAGTCAAGATTGTGATGTGTGGGAGGCAGAGAGACTACGAAGATTTTCTGTGATAACTAAGATGCAATTTAGCTGCTCTCTTGTGTTTTTGCACTGTGGCAGCCTTCCGGTGAATTGTCTGAGAGCGATTATAGCTCGTTCCTGAATACTGAAGTAGACTTGTTAACCCCTTCACTGAACACAATCCAACTGCAAGAGACATATATCCTCATGAGCTCCCGCGACTGCGGGGGATCATGAGGATCTATACCGCTTGCTGAGACCAATTTGTATCCATGTTTCTTGGGCGGTTTGGGCTTTTGGTTGTTAAATAAACACATTTCAGAAGGAAAAATGTACATACAGTGGCAGGGAGGGGGTTAATCACCTTGTTTTGTATACACTACTGGTGGCTGCATGCCTTTACTAACGAGTATACAAACCAAGGGGAATCACAGCGCTGGACAGACAAACAGTTAGATCCCCTGCCCTGCAGGGGATCTAACTGTTTGTCTGTCCAGCGCTGTGATTCCCCTTGGTTTGTATACAATTCTGCCAGCGCTAGCCTCACCTATCTGGTTTGTGAGTTTACTAACGAGTACTAACGAGGTAGCTTCAGGCTACATGTATCTATATGTAGTGACTATTTAACCCATTCAGCCCTGACGCGCTACAGCAGGAGATGGGTCGACCATGATACTTCAAGGGTAGTGCCAGATTAGCTTGACGCCTGTCAGCGGCAAGCTAAACTGGCACTGCCCTTGAATTATCATGGTCGACCCATCACCTGCATTTGGTTCATATTCATTAGATGACGCCTCCCACATTTGGGAAATACGGCCGTCGGGATGAATGAGTTAAAGTTCCACTGTGCAATAAAGTGCTAATGGTTTGCAGTCTGCCAATTACAAATGTTCTACGTCTTACAATAATGCTAAACAATAGGACTAACTTAATTTTAACTCATTCAACTTTGACAAGCCACGGCAAGACATGGATCGAACGTAAAAGTTCAAGGGTTGTGCCAGAATAGCTTGGCGCCCATAGGCGCCAAGCTATTTTGGCACAACCCTTGAACTATCACGCTCGATCTGTTTCCAGAAGTGTAATACAGTCCGTCTTCAGGGGGCAACTTCAAAATTTGCGGATTTCGGTCCTGGAGCAGAATGGGTTAAGAAGTTTAAAGGTCGTAAAATGAAAGACTTTCCTGATCTTTTGCGTGTTGAAGAGTTCTTCCGGTTCAAACAAAGAACAGTAGAAAACCTCTGTTACACGTACCTCAGTGCTCACAGGGATTGACCCCCACCCGGGTCTGCCCTGGGGGACTTGGGTGGGGTTAACTACTTTTTAGTTCCCAGGGTCACCCTGGTCAGCCCCACAGGGTGGATTTTCCTCTCTATTCTGGGGCATGTGTTTCTGTCTACCCTTTGTCCATTCACCTGTATTTGCCTTTTAAAGCTCTCCCTACTGTCTGCACTGCCTGTAGCTCTTGATATTGGATGTGTGTTGCTAAATGGTCTTGGCTTTATTTAGACCCCATGTGTTAGGTTTATTTAACGTATTGGACCGGCTGGCGACATACATTCAATGTTCTGTTTCACTTAGTTTTTTTTTTTCACACTGAAGCAGTGCAGGCACGTCCTGAGAAAGTCTTGTTGCTGTCGGGACGTTAAGCAATGTACAATCAATCAATCAATCACAGGGATTGTGAAAAGAAAGAAAGAAAAGTCTTAGTTTTGACAAGACATTGGTAACCGGTTGTATCGGCACATTTTAGCAGTCCGAGCCCGCAGACATGGAGCAGTTCATTTCAAAGTACCATTACGCATAAATTTGAAGACACATTTCAGCACCAGTTGTGTTTGTTATGCCTTGTCGACACGCCTAATGAATTTTAACAGCAGTTTGGACACGCAGCAAAAGCACACGCGTATTCGCGTGTATTTATTCTGCGCTGCCGTTTGCGTGTCAGTCTATTTTTAGCCGTTTCACGCGCTGATAGCGTTGTATTTCTAGAACGGAGTGGAGTCATTGTCATGTTACTTGATGTAACGACGACCTGTGCCGAACTGGATTCTTCTGTGTCTAAAATTAATGAGCCATAACTAGACCTGTGCGTACCGTTTCGTAACAATCTGTTACAGAAATGTATCTTTTAACAGTTATGGCGGTAGTGGGCCTTCAACCCTTTTGGCCGCACATTTCCCAAATTTTGGAAGTGTTACCTAACGACTATGCAGTACTAGCTGCAAGAGGTGGATTGACCATGATAATTCAAGGGTAGTGACAGATTAGTTGTACATGTAGGGACTCGGGGCTAAATGGGTTAAACTGTGAATCCATGCAGCGACTTGATGCAAACCGTGACATTTGCATCGATTTAGTCGTCATGAATTGGCAGTTCATAGTGCTAGTCAAAACCTCAGTCATTTTGTGTCATGATCCTTTCTCGATCAGTAATCAGTGTTCAAGAAAACTATTTTCCGTAATGTCCATGGCTAATAAACATAGTATTAATATTGTAAAGCCTATTATCGCGGGTGAAATAAGATACTTTGCTCTTACCCGTGATAGACATTATTATCAGAGCAGTGAGAAATTCTGACAGATGACGTCCCCTGACGTCGCGCAGCACAGGATGTGGTTATTTCCCTTTCCTCACTCGTCGGTCCCCTTCGTTGGACAAACGCGCTTCGTCAGTTGCTGTAACATAGACTTTTAATTAACCCTTTAACTGCCGCAGCAAGGCGAACGCTAACCAGCTTGCAAGAGACATATATCCTCATGAGCCCCTGCAGTCGCTCATGAGGATTTATGTCTCTTGCTGCCCCTATGTTCTTTATGCCTATTTTCTGGTCCCATTTAGTTTGTCTATTTTATGTCGATCGGTCGGCGTGCAGTGGTTTCTGATGCGAAATCCGTGATCACTGGCAGGGAAGGGGTTAATCGTTTATTCGAAAATTTCCGCAAAGAGATGCGCAGCAATTGAAGTGGGTACTCGAGGCACGACGATGTTATTTAGCTCCGTGTCACTTTAGCCCAAGGTTGCCACTGGGATCATAACCATTTCTTTTCCTGGCGGGCGGCTTTTTGTACTATATATGATGCCGTCTCCATTTAACTCATTCTACCCCAGACACACCACAGCAAGATAAGGATCGACCATGATAGTTCAAGGGTGGTGCCAGAATAGCTTGGCGCCTATGGGCGCCAAGCTATTCTGGCATAACCCTTGAACTATCATGGTCGATCTGTTTCCTGCACTGCAATGCAGTCTTCTGAGGACAACGGTAAAATTTTGGGATTTCGGTGTTGGGGTAGAATGAGTTAACCCGTATCATACTGACTCTAAAGCTTCAAATATGTACACTGCCATATGCAAGCTACATTATAGTACTTACAGATTAGGATAGAAACCAATGGCTTTAGTTCAAGGGTGGGCAGTGGGCAGATGTTCACATCTGCACGGGACATAGACGACCCCGCCCTCCACGAGTCGCCTGCTGCCTTGCAGGCCTGGCCGCTTGGCTGCGGAAAGGCTAAGGGAGGAAACCCCTGACATCAAAGCCCCCGTGTCTCCGGGGAAGGCTTTTGAGCCAGAGACTAGGACAAGGACAGTCTGATATAAAACCTACGACCCGAGGACCTCGATGCCATCGTCCCAGCTTGCTAGGCCATGGCAGATGAACCAAGGGTTTAAAGGGTGGGGCCAGTACTGCGCACACTGCACTCCACCAAAAAGCTCCACTGCGCAGGCTTTAGGAAACGTCCACGGACCATGACACTGACCATTCCAAGTCCTGTAGCGATGGGCGAGGGGCGAAACGGCAGGTGAAAGATGTCACTGGAAGCCGCAGTCTCAAACCTGCATGCAGGCGGTTCAGGATATTGGTCGCCTGATGTTGACCTGGGGATGACAACATCACTCGGCACACCCTGAACGACCAAGCAGCCTTCTCTAGGGACAGCACTGCTTGCTCCACACGGAGAGGGGCCTAGAAAAGGTGGCCTAACCAAAGCTCGTCCCCTCGCAACCCCAGTTGGCTAGCCGCGGTCAACGGGCATCTTCTCCTGCGGTCAAAAAACAAGAAAGAATAACGGATCCACTCTCATGACGACCACGACCGGACTCAATGTAGCATGCTGGAACGTCCGAACCATGCTCGACAAAGCAGACAGCGGACGCCCTGAACGTCGCTCCGCCCTCATTGCCCATGAATTGCGGAGGTTAAACATCGACATCGCCGCGCTCAGCGAAGTACGCCTTCCGGACGAAGGCAGCCTCCAAGAACTTGGTGCTGGGTACACCCTCTACTGGTCAGGCAGGCCTGCATCAGAAAGACGGCTCTCAGGCGTGGGTTTCATGGTCAAGACATCCATTGCGACTAAGCTGGAAAACCTACCAACGGGCCACTCAGATCGCATCATGTCCATGCGCCTCCCACTGAGACACCAGCAACACGTCACCCTTCTCAGTGTGTACTCCCCAACCCTCCTGGCAGAGCCTGCTGAAAAGGACAAGTTTTACACTGACCTGCGCAGCCTCCTACAGAGTACCCCAGCAGACGACAAAGTCATCATCCTTGGCGACTTCAACGCCAGAGTGGGCCAGGACTCTGAAGCCTGGAAAGGAGTCCTCGGCAAGCATGGCGTGGGGAACTGCAATGACAATGGCCGCCAACTGTTGGAGTTCTGTGCGGAGCAGCAACTGGTCATCACCAACATTACTTTTCAGCAAAAGGACAGTCGAAAGACCACCTGGATGCATCCTCGCTCCAAACACTGGCACCTTATCGACTATGTCCTAGTGCGTCAGAGGGACCGCAGTGACGTCCTCCTCACCAGAGTGATGCCCAGCGCAGAGTGCCACACTGACCACCGCCTTGTCCGCTGCAAACTCAGGCTCCACTTCAAGCCAAAACCCAAGAAATGGGGCCCCCCCCAAGAAAAAGCTTGATGTTGCCAGCCTTCAGCGTGATGATGTGAAAGCTGCCTTTCAGACAGATTTACAGCGCAGGCTCAAAGACACAGCGGACCCAGTAGACTCCTCCCCTGAAACACTTTGGGAACAACTAAAAACTGCTATTGCAAAATCCTCTGCAGAAGTCTTGGGTTTCGCCAGAAAGAAGAACAAAGACTGGTTTGACGAAAACGATGTAGAGATCCAGGAACACCTAGCAAAAAAAAGAGCCGCCCATCAGGCTCACCTAGCCCAGCCTTCCTGCCCTGTGAAGAAGTCTGCCTTCCGCCTCGTCTGCAGCAGTCTCCAGCGCAAGCTCAGAGATCTCCAGAATGAGTGGTGGACCAGACTTGCACAGAGGACCCAGCTTTGCGCTGACAATGGTGACAACAGGGGTTTCTACGAAGCACTGAAAGCAGTGTATGGCCCCAGGCACCTGGTACAAAGTTCCCTGCGAAGCGCGAACGGCCAGGCACTCCTCACAGATAATACCTCCATCTTGAACCGCTGGTCGGAATACTTTCAGAGCCTCTTCAGCGCTGAGCGCACTGTTCAAGAAGCAGTCGTCCTACAAATCCCACAACCTCCCAGTAAAGGTTGAATTGGACGAACCGCCCACCGCTGAAGAGACCCTCAAAGCCATCCATCAGCTCAAGAGTGGCAAAGCAGCAGGCATTGATGGAATACCGCCAGAGATCTGGAAACATGGAGGCACAGCACTGCACAACAAGCTCCATGACCTCTTTCTCTGCTGCTGGGAGGAAGGAACACTACCAAAAGATCTCCGTGATGCAGTCGTTATCACCCTGTACAAGAACAAAGGCGAGAAGTCTGACTGTTCCAACTACCGGGGAATTACCCTGCTGTCCATTGCTGGGAAAATCCTTGCAAGGCTGCTCCTGAATCGGCTGGTACCTGCCATCGCTGAAGACCAACTCCCAGAGGGCCAGTGTGGCTTCAGAGCAAACAGGAGCACCACCGATATGGTCTTCGTGCTGAGACAGCTACAGGAGAAGTGCCGCGAGCAGAACAAAGGGCTGTACGTAACGTTTGTCGACCTAACAAAAGCGTTCGACACTGTGAGCAGGCAAGGCATGTGGCAGATCCTGGAGCGACTTGGCTGTCCCCCAAAGTTCCTCAACATGATTGTCCAGCTACACGAGGACCAGCAAGGCCAGGTCAGACTCAACAATGACCTCTCAGAACCATTCCCTATTCTCAACGGTGTAAAGCAGGGCTGCGTGCTGGCACCGACCCTCTTCACCATCTTTTTTAGCATGATGTTGAAGCAGGCCACAGTGGACCTCGATGATGACGATGCAGTGTACATCAGGTATCGTCTCGATGGCAGCCTGTTTAACCTCAGACGACTGCAGGCCCACACGAAAACCCTAGACCAACTGATTCGCGAGCTGCTTTTTGCTGATGATGCTGCCCTCGTTGCACACACAGAGAGAGCCCTGCAGCGCATCACGTCTTGCTTCGCAGATGCTGCCCAGCTCTTTGGACTCGAGGTCAGTCTTAAAAAGACAGAGGTCCTTCATCAGCCGGCACCCAAGACAGTGTACCGCCCTCCTCACATCACCATCGGCGAGTCTGAACTAAAGTCAGTGCACCAGTTTACTTACCTTGGCTGCATTATCACGTCGGACGCCAAGCTGGACAAGGAGCTTGACAGCAGGCTGGCAAAAGCGAACAGCGCTTTCGGGCGACTTTTCAAGCGGGTGTGGCACAATCAGCAGCTGAAAACAGGCACCAAGATCAGCGTGTACAGAGCTGTGGTCCTCACCACCCTGCTGTATGGTTCCGAGTCCTGGGCCCTCTACCGCAGCCAACTACGACTCCTCGAACGCTTCCACCAGCGCTGCCTGCGTACCATCCTGGGCATTCACTGGAGTGACTATGTCACCAACGTCGAGGTCCTTGAACGGGCTGAAACTGTGAGCATCGAGGCTTTGCTGCTGCGGACACAGCTCCGCTGGGCGGGGCATGTCTCCAGGATGGAGGATCATCGCCTACGAAAGATCACCCTGTTCGGCGAGCTTGCTACTGGACACCGTGACAGAGGGGTACCAAAGAAGAGATACAAAGACTGTCTCAAGAAGTCACTTAGTGCCTGCCAAATCGACCACCACCAGTGGTCTTCGCTTGCTGCGGACCGTGACACCTGGCGCTCCACCATTTACAAGGCAGCTGTCTCCTTTGAGGACTCTCACAGAGCTAGCCTTAAGGACAAGCGGCTCAGGAGAAAAAAACAGAGATGCCGCAGCTCAGAACCCTGGCCATACCTTCCCCTGCAGCCACTGCGGTCGAACCTGCCTGTCTCGGATTGGCCTCCGCAGCCACGAACAAGCCTGCAGACGTCGTGGGCAACTCCTATAAAATCTTCGTTCGCGAAGTCAAGCCAAGAGGTGCCAGAATACCTTGGCGCCTAGACACTACCCTTGAACTATTTTAGTCGTATTTCACACACTGAAGGATTAACCCGTTTAGTGCCATTTAATATGAAAAACAAACACGAGATAGCCCAGGAACATGCATTCAAAGTGGTTTCAGCAAGAGGCATAGATCAACTGCGGGGGCTCATCCTCTAAAATACTACGGGGTCTTCTTCGCGTGAACGCTTACACGTCCTTTACAAGCTCAAGTCAGTGGGCTTGTACAGGGCGTGCGAGGGTTCACTAGAACTGAGAAACTGTAGCCGTGGTCTATTGTATTTCATCAACGTAACGGGCGTCTTGTAAGGGGCTCTGCCGTTAAATGGCTAAAGGAAGTATGCACTTTTTAGAGAAAAACGAGATTTTCATTGTAACGCTGGAACTGCTTTGGTCCCTTCCTGTTTCTCTAACGGAGGAGTGTGTTCTGGTTTTAAGCATACGGCTATAGCTTGTGTGGTTTGTAGCAGCCTGACGGTGCCTGCTCCCCTCCCCCCGGGCTATAATCCTGCATCCGCGTTTAATCTGAGCTGACAAGGTAAAGGGGCATAATCTGATGGTGGAGTGGTGTTCAAAAGGGGACGTAATCGGATGGTTCGGCGGTGGAAAAGGGACGTAATCGGATGGTGGAATGTGCGACAAAAAAAAGGTCCCGACAGTTCAGCAGCGAACCCCCTAGGAGAGAGTGCAAGAATAATGGTTATCTTCCTCTCTTTTGATGCGTGTACGTGTTTGCTTTCTATTACTTGGAAAGGTTTTTTTTTCCCAAGATGTATTGTACACAATTTTGTACATTGAATTTTTAAAAAATTAACAAAACAAACCAGCCAACAAACCAACAAACATACATACATATGACAATTTAATAAAAACTCTACTTTCTTGAACAGCCTGATTAATACAAATCAATATCGGTCTTGTTGAAAACTTTCTATTTACGCATGCCCTCTCCATTGGATACACCAGCCTTCAGTCCAATCCACGTGTGCAATGCTTAGGGGTTTAAAGTGGGACGTAACGAGTTCAGTTGGGAGGGAACGTATCAGGCCAAACTAACGGGAGGGAACAGACGAATAACGTCAATGCAGAGAACGACTACTTTAGCCTCTGTTAAAATGGATGTGACCCTATCACTTCGAGAAGCAAAGGGGTCCAGGATCAAAGAATCAAGAGGGTATCTTGATTCTGCTATGCCAAAGACCGAGATTGCGCGTCAGCGCAATCTCGGTCTTTGGCATCACAGAATCAAAATTGTATTTGGCTGTACTGTTTTCGTGGCGACAACGCAACAGACAGCTTTGTCAGATTCCTCTCCTAGACTTGTTTGTTTGAGTTCACTTTTCGAAAATGCAGAGAAGAGTTAAAGTAAAGTGCGCACCGCAAAAACTTCCGCAAGCCACTCTAGGCTGTTAGCATGCATCAATGTTCAGTTCCCTAGAAACTCCGCCTAACGATCTTCAAGACCGCAAAGATTCTCACGTGCCTTGCAGGCGTTGTGGCTCACGAACGCACACGTTGCCGTGCCACTTGCATGCAAATAAATGTCAGTGTGCAGGTCTGCGAATTTTGACCTTGCAACCCGAAATCGTGAGGTCTAAATTCGCAGAGCAGCACACACAAGTACAGACGACTTCACAGACTCTGGTTTTCACAAGCTTTAGTCCTTTTCATCCTGATACACTATTGCTTGAAATAAATTTGACTATGATGTTGAACCTTGAACGGCCTGAGGCGCCAAGCTATTAATTCTGGCAGGTCCCTTGAACTAAAATGGTTGATCTATCGTGTAATCTTTAATGTAGACTTCATAGGACACTATGAAATTTTAAAAACGATTAACCTCAGGATGTAATGGGTTAACATTGGCCACGGCACCAAAAATGATAATGAGGATCTCTCCCGCCGTACCTTTCTGCCAAGCTGTCTGTTTATCAGCCATCACGCCCCATCCGTTCCTCTAGTGCAAAACTTTTAAAAATCCCGAAGCTTAACATGAAAACTGTCGGGGAGCGTTCTTTCACCTTTTTAGCCCCAAGTGTGTGGAACTCTCTGCCAACTGAAATGCGGAATTTGCCCACATTGTCACAGTTCAAAGCTCTCTTAGACCGCCATTATAATAATAATAATACATAGTTCCTGTATAGCGCTGTTCTCCAGGAAAACACTGGACTCACTGCGCATGCACGACAGGACACCCTCTCTCTTAGACACACGCACGATTATACACTACTTTAAACCACCCCATCTCTTCCCAACACCTTACATTCACTTCCTCTAGGATCAGAATAAAAGGCAGTCAACAGTTAGCTAATTATGAGCTAAGTGTTAAATGCCCGACAGAAAAGAAAAGTCTTTAAGACTTAACAGGCTGCTTGTTAGGGACAGGGACAGGTTTCGCGTATGGATTAATACCAGAACACTGAAAAATGCTGGCGCAACTGCAAGTGTGCCATTTGATTTACCTTTTAACCTTAGGACCTTTTAACGGACATGCTTTCTGGACAAGCCCACCTTTTTGCTCTGAGGGTGTACATGTAACTAATTAGAAGTATGCGACTTTGCAAGCCTGTTTCTGGCCGCGCTGATCCCAAATAGGCGAAGATGTATAACATTGCGTCCTACAATTACTCTGCCAGACGCCCTGTGGTGTGGGTAATGGATTGCTGTAGAAAACTCAGCGTGGTGTTGTTTTTAGTGTTTGTTTTCCTTCCTCACAGCATCTGATGTAGCCGGCTGAGTCATACGCTTATCGTCGACCTCCGAGGGAGAATCCTGAAGGTTTAGATTATGTTTGTCAGGGTCTTTCTGGGGCACACATATATAATTGTCGTGTTAGGAACTTTAACTCACTCGAGACGTGCGTTAACCCCTTCACTACCATTTAACACATATTTTTTTGCAGAACTCTTTCAGTGTCCATTTAACGACGAAAAGCCACAATCGTCCAAGGACAATGGATGCAAACTGATACCAGCAAGAGTCGTAGATCCTCATGAGCCCCCGCAATTGCGGGGGCTCATGAGGATCTATGCCTCTTGCAGTTAGATCATGCTTGCAATTTCTCGATGTTGGTGTTAACAGTATTGCAGCATTTTACAATCCTATTCCTAAAGTCGTATGGCATTTTGGCTGTGCAGGCAACTGGTACATGCGTGTGTAAGCAAGAACACTTGATTTTTTGGGTGGCCATTTATGTTTGTTCAGCAGAGTAATTGACATATTGATCTCTTGAACACTAAAACAGGATTTGGACCGACCATGTGTCCACGCTTGAACTATAACGGTCGATTTGCATCCCTAACTGTTGTATAGTCTTTACAAGGACATAGCTCAAACTTAGGAATTGTGACCCTATGGCTCAGTGTGTTAAACTGTTCAGTTCCGCGAAAATTTGAACATCGCCCAGCTTCAAGAGGTATAGATCCTCATGAGCCCCCGGGGGCTCATGAGGATCTATGCCTCTTGCTGACACCACTTTAAATCCATGTTTCCTGGGACATCTAGGGTTTTGAATGAAGGAAGATTGCAAAAACGCAGTCCGCGTCAGCTGACACTGAACGGGTCACTGCTGGGTTCCCAAGAGGATCTTTACCTCTACTACATGAGCGATGTTCTTTGCAAAACAATCAAGACAACAACAAAATTGAACACCCACACAGTACACTTACTTTACTGGAGCACATCTATATCGTGATATGGCCGCGACTGCAGGTGACAATGAAGCTCTGCGACTCGGGCGGATTGATAAAGTTCCTTGCAAGACAACCAGGACGTACAATTTCACCAATTCCGCCACCTACAGACAACACTTACGGAGGTCACTGTGATTCCCCATGCGAGAAAAAAAAGCCAAGGAGGCAAGATGTATACAAACACCCATCGTCTTCGATCTTCCAGAAGAACTTTAGATTCTCATAGGCACGTGCGCCGAGAAGGGACTTGAGCTGCTTTAGGTCTAAGCCTTAGCTTGAAGTTGCAGAGCAAGGTTGGATTCATGTGATTCTGCGGATCCTCAGACGATGAATGCCATGACAGTCCACGAAAGACTGGCCAATGTGTTTTCTGTCCCTTTTCCACGAAGTCACCAGGTTTGTTAGCTCCATTATAGACTGAGCAACCCTTGAGCCACCCTCCCCACTGACCACCTTAAAAAAACACGTATGTTAACGCAGTTCGCAAGAGGCTTAGATCCTCATGAACCCCCGCAATAGCGGGGGTTCATGAGGATCTACGTCTCTTGCACATGGGCTGCTTTTACAGAAAACAAGGACGTCCATAGAGTTTGCAAGAGGCATAGATCCTCATGAGCCCCGGCAACTGCCAGGGCTCATAAGGACCTATGCCTCTTGCACGTGGGCCTTCTTCGCAAAGACTCTCATTAGCCGCATTTCCTACGTCTGGATGGATCTTGCCCCGACGATTGAATGGTTGTTTCGCTTGCGACTAGAGTCTGCCATTTCCAATAGCTTGTTACTTCTTTCAGTGCTGCTGCCAAATCTGAGACTATCGATACACGGTGACAGCTGTATAGGGGTAGCGCCTGATTAGCTTTTTGGCTCCTGTAAGATGCGAAAAGCTAGTCAGGCACACCCGTTTTAGCTGCCATAGTCGATAAGAAAAAAAGATATTGTGTAACTAACGTCCAATTCAAATCAAAATTACGTTTTTTTCAAGCCAAAAGGGAAATTTGGTGTCTTTTTGACCAAATACGTAAAACTCACAAATGAAAGATAAAGTTCAAACAGATCTATTTCTATGTCCTCCGAGATAGCTCGAGGGTACTTTCGCCCTTTGCCTGTCGGTAGCGGTTTTTGTCGTGATGATTCCTGCAGGAATCATCGCGAAAAAAAACGTCTAACGACTGCCAAAGCGTTAGTGTGGTTGGACAATGCTAATACATGAACCAGTTGACAAATTTGGCTCGTGAATTGAAAGGGCTGCGTGCGTCTTGTGGCTGACGAAGTTATCCTGTCGACAAGATTCTAAGTTACTGGAATCGCACAGACCGATGTGCATTACCGGTAGGAGTATGCGAATTACGCTTATACAAAAATATATTGCGACCTAATGAGAGAAAGAAACAACGTTGAGAAAAAAACCCACAAGAAGTATTAGAATAATACGCATGTATGTACACGATCGATGTGAATGTACCGCGGCCGCTGACGGAAACATCCATCTTTATCCATGGCAGTCATGGAACTAGAGTAGAATGTATTATATGTCAGTCATTGATTTAGTCACGGGATTAATGGTCGCTAATAATGCTAGAGTTATGTTAGAAATGCAAACTGAAAGCCTGCGAATACTACAAAAAGATCTATGATTAACGTATCATATTAGCAAGGTTTTCTGTGGATCTGACAGACGAGTGTGCTTTAGTCTTGCAAAACCTATTCAGACTAATTCTCGTTGCTTTACAAAACTGATTGACAACTAAATGCGAATGACAATACAGGTCGAAATGTGGATCAATTCGGTCATTATATTATATAGTGGTCTGAGAGAATGCCTGTACAAATGTTGTCAGATGAGACAGCCAGTCACTGTTTAACTCATAAAAGACCTCTACATCTATAGCTGCGGAAGTATCGTATAGCGTTGCCGCCGGCAACGCGGCTATAGACACTTTCGCAGCTATGGATGTGGGGCGCCTTGAATGAGTTCACTATACATTTGAATCAAAAACCCATACCACAAGAGCCTGTAAAACTGAGAATTGTTTGGTAATAGCATAGTGACTCTACCAAAAGACCTTAAGCTTTGAATTTCTTTCCTTCAGTGACTTTTTTTCCCAGCTGATCGGGGCGCGGACTACTCTCTCTCTCTCTCTCCTGTCACTAGACTCAGAACCCAAAGATTGTCCACTTCTGAGGCTGTAACGTTTCTGCCAGCAAGAGGTATAGATCCTCATGAGCCCCTGTGGCTGCAGGGGCCCATGATGATCTATGCCTTTTTCAGTAAGAAAGCATAGCCTTGGAGATCGTCACGGACTCTGTATGCAGACAGACTAAAAGACATGCTTCATCTGAGGCTCTACAATTTCCTGTCAGCAAGAGATGTTGATTATCATGAGGCTCTGCGGCTGCAGAGGCTCATGAGAATCTATGCCTCTTGCAGACGGGTGGGTCAGGCTAAGAGACTCTCCCTCCTAATTTGGGACCGAATCTCGGCAACTTCCTTCGGGCTAATGTGTTTTTGAAGCACGTCGGACGTTAGCCGGGGGTTTTGCGGCCCTAAGTGATGGCTGAGCTCGAAGGAGGGCCACTTCCAGTGACAAGTAAAGGGAGATGGGTTGACCATGGTACCTCAAGCTTAGTGCCTGACTGACATGGCATTAAATTTGGAAAGACACCAAACCCATTCAGGAACATTTCTTGAACTATCCTGGCAGATTTACTTCCAGTATTTTATAGTGCCACACCGACAGAAATTCTAAAACGAGGAATTTTAATTTGGACTTTATAGTTGCAAATCAAAGCTTTAAAGCGAAACAAGTGGGCCTAGGAACCTAAATTCCATCTCCACTTTACTTTCAGCAGACCCCAATTAATGCGCAAAAGACTCATAGCATCATATGCCGCAGGGGGCCGTATTGTATACTCAAAGGCTGTCAAGAATCACTATTACGGGAAGACCGTTCCCAATTCGAAAAAGACCCTCGGGCCAACGTCGGCCCAAGAGGTTTGCTTACCTCCATAACACTGGTGTTACGCTTGTGGTTGTGTTATACTTTTGAGAGCATGTGTGTGTTGATCGTTGTTACGTGGTAGAGTCGTAGTCGTAGTATGATAAACACACCAGACGCACGCACGTAAGGTTCTTTTAAATAAACTTCATTCAGCTGCAACCCGTCACACGTGGCTTAAGGATGTAAGCTACTCTGGAGTAACAGTTCCAACAATATTTTAATTCAGCGATGCGATCACCACACAATGCATTCCCAAATGCACCAACACTGATACAATGTCTCTTCTGCAAATGTTAACATTGGCGACACAAAGTTCCTCACACAACGCACACCACCGTTACGCTGCGTCTCTCACGATGTACACCCTATACGAGCCACGTACCTACGATAAACTGTGTGTCCCTACAACTGACAATGCCTGACAATGTACACACGTGCTTCCTAGCACCAACTTTTATAGTAAAACAATTTTCCAGAAAAATCCACCGAATTTACACAACGCAACCAATCGGAACGAAACGCGTAACTAAAACTCATAAATGTTAATAATAAAATTTTTTCTAGAATAACTGCAATAGTCTACAAAAATGTGACTGCTCATTTCAGCCCCAAATCCTAGTGTGTAATGACGTCACACAAAAGTATGGTACACCGTTCACGACCTTTCATAAAACGCAAAGAACGGCTGCTAAATTCACGCGCACAGAGAACAACAATGGCTAAATATAGAGCAACTCTACTACCGCTATCCTCCGTGCGACTTTGCTAGAAGCTTCCGGACTAAACTTAGCGTATCATAACAAAACCAATTCCGCTGTCTGCGCGAACAATAGAGGATCTCACTGAAAAGGTACATGATACGTAACCATGATAGCTCAAATAAATATCGGATCGTTTCCTACGATTAACACATGCATGCTCGCACAGAACAACACAACCACAATCGTAACAAT
Source organism: Semisulcospira habei (assembly GCA_036245525.1). NCBI lineage: Eukaryota > Metazoa > Mollusca > Gastropoda > Semisulcospiridae > Semisulcospira > Semisulcospira habei. The sequence continues at coordinate 289,316,998 of BTPG01000002.1, read as the reverse complement.
CGTAGGAAAGATCCTATATTCATTTGATTTATTTTGGATAATAATTACGTACCTTTTTAATAGGATTCATTTTCTTTTGCTTGGAGAATTGCGGTCAATTCCTGTTGTGTAGATAAAATGACGCGACTTTTCGTTACATTGTTGTTGGGGTCCGACCTACATTAGATTGGAAAGTTCTAGTAGCGGCGCGATTATTCTAGTGACCTCATATATGACGTCAAAATTGTTGGGTACATTTCGTAACATTGTATAAAATGCGTCTAGATTTTAGTCGAAAGCTGTAGTTAGTTCTAGAGTGTTCTTTTTAATGAATATTGATAAGTTTTGGTTACGTTTCCTTTTCTGATTGGTTGAGTTGTGTGAATTTGCTGGATTGTTCTGGAAATCTGTAATACTATAAAAAGGCGTGTTAGCGAATTATGTGTGTACATTGTATGAGAGACGCAGTGAGTCAAAAGTGTTGATGCATTGTAGAGGAGACAGTGTATCAGTGTTGGTGCATTTTTGGATGGATTGTGCGGAGATTGCATCGTTGCAATAAAATATTGTTAGAACTATTACTCCATTGTGGTGTACATCCTTGTGCCACGTGTGACGAGTTGCAGCTGAGTGAAGTTTTTTTTTATATATATAAGAACCCTACGTGCGTGCATCTGGTGTGATTGTATCATACTACGACTGCGACCACCATGTAACAACTGGTAGTGGGAAACCTGTGCTGTTTCTCAGTACCCGTGTTAGAGAGGTGAATGATTACGTCACGATCCCCCAATGCCTGTGACAAGAATCATCCCGATTGTCATCTGCGTCCTTGCAGGCTTCAGTTACTGAGACTGGCCCGAGACTGATTTAATTTTAAATAAATCCGATTTTCAGTAAAATGTCACAGAATGTCATAAGGTTCATACGGACAACCACACACATTGTGTCTAATATCTGTGGTCTTAACCCCTTCTCTTGCAAATGGAGACAGATTGTGTTTTTAAACTCTTTGTGCGACTGTAACTTCAATGTCGAAGGTCATCAGAGAAACATGGATACAAAGCGCTTTCAGCAAGAGGCATAGAACCTCGAGAGCCACTCCCCCGCCCCCACCCCCACCCCCGCCAGCCCCAAATTGCGGGTACTCGTGAGGATCTATATCTCTTGCAGTGTGTGGTGTTCCATTTTTCTAAGCAGTGAAGGGGTTTTCAGGGAAGACCGAGTAATGGTTTAACGCATTCTACCCGAGGACCGAAATCCTCAAATTTTGAAGGATGCCCTCTGAAGGACTGCATTACCATTCTACAGACAAAGCGAGCGTGATAGTTCAAGGGTGGTGCCAGAATAGCTTGGCGCTCTTGGGCGCCAAGCTATTCTGGCACCACCCTTGAGCTATCATGCTCGATCCGTGTCTTGGTGTGGCGTGTCCGGGCTGAATGAGTGAAGCGTTTCACAGCTGAAGTAGGCTTTTAGGATCCGGGGGAATTCCACTGAGCACTCAATACATGTGGAGGGATTTAACTTGTCAGCCGCAGATGACAAGAAATAAAAACTCGAAAAACTAACTAGACTAAAAAATGTACAAGCTATTAGATACAGGATCCCAGTAAGCGAGCTAGCGGACCATCTGTGGCCGACATCGGTTCCAGCACCTTTTGTTTACTAGGAAGTCTATATGGGTGGCGGCTTTGGGACACTATTTATAGTGTACTTTCTATGGACAAAGTACGTGAATTTGACAACGGTATCGCCCAGCTCATAATACGTCTTCCCTCCTCCCCTTCCTCCTCTCACACTTATCCCTCTCCCCCCACCTCTCCCTTCAGCCTAAACGGCTGCTCCAGCCACCACAAACCAGGTCAGCCTCAGCATTACGCCCATCAGAATGACCCTAAATCACATATAACGCGGTCAGATCTGTGGCTCCAAAGTAGTTACCCAATGAGCCAAACGTCTTCTGGCCGAATGGGCTTAGCTGGCCCGCGCACGGCAGTGCACGGGCCAGCTAAAGGCTGGAGCCGATCAGACGACATTGTTTAATTTTATTTTTTACTTTCTTTCTTTTTTCAAAAGTCTGTGTAAGTTTAACACCACATTAACGCAAACGTTAATAGCGCGATATGATGACGCAGACCTGTACTACAAAGTCTAAGAACTGTTCTATGGAGACATACTGTTTCCTCATTAGGCCACCAATACAGACCCTGAGTATGTCAACACAGACGGTTCTGAGGGTCGCCTGATCAAACCCCCGCAAAGATGCAGATCTGTGTGTGCTAGTCTGTGATTTTGGACCTTTCGACAGAGTCCTCAAGGTTCAAAAGCACAGACCAGCGTCCTATTATAGACAGAATATTTCTGATCCGCCCAGACCGGCTGCACGTAGACAGACGCGCTCAGCTAGGTCTTTACTTTATTCCAAATAATGGCGATCAGCTATCGACCATGCAAATTATTCTGCCCGGCCACTGTGTATCCGATACCTTGCGACTTAACCCTTTTACTGCTGAGAAGAAATCTGGACACGATCCTAATGCAAGAGGCAAAGATCCTCATGAGCCCCCGCTATCGCGGGAGCTCATGAGGATCTATGCCTCTTGCTGACACCATCTCTGCGTCCATTGTCCTTGGAAGGCTGGGTCTCTTTGGCGTTGGACTGACAATGATTTCAGGAGCACAATCTGCGACCACTGCCGGTGAAGAGGTTAATAATCAGAGCAACACTTATCTGGGGAATACAGATGTATACGGTGACTGTCATAGTAAAGCAGGATAAATAGATTATAATCAGAGCGTGCAGTCTGCAGCGACTATGTGACATCTGCAGAGTTTTGCAGTGGACACATTGCTGGACTGGTACCGTCGCGATGGGCTTTGCGACAGTCTCTCTGTCAATACCTCTATCTGCACGAAGCGTAAATTCTCATGAGACTCTGCAGCCGCACGAGGGCTACACGAATTTACATCTCTTGTTATACGCATGTATTGGTGCCATTGAATTACGTCCATTCTCCACAGACAGTTGGAGCTAGCTATATTATTTCTATGTTTTATCACGTAGTAGTATTTTTCCCCCACACGATCACAGTCTCTCGGCCGGTTTCTCCAGTCTGCAAGCTTCACAGATTTTCACTGGTTTACTGGTGTCTACGCCTCTTGCTTGAATGTACCGGCACCATTCACATTCCTTCTCCACAGACAGGGACAGCCATGTTTTCGAAGCTTCATCCCGTCGTAGCACTTTTTGTTGTCGTTGACAGTCTCACTGTGAGAGTATTGCATCTGCAAACGACACAGATTTTTATGGACCCCTGCAATTAAAGAGTTTCATGGAAAATCTACGTGTTCTGTGGAAAGTATAAGCAGGCAGCATTACAGATTCGTATCGACTCCACAATAAACTATGTTTACGATGTTTTATCATGTAGTATTTAATTCATTCAGCCCGACGGCCGTATTTCCCAAATTTTGGAGGCGTCATCTAATGACTATGCACCAGTTGCAGGAGCTGGATCGACCATGATAATTCAAGGGTAATGCCAGATTAGCTAATCTGGCACTACCCTTGATTTATCCTGGTCGACCCATCTCCTGCTGTAGTGCGTCAGGGCAGAATGGGTTAAGTATTTTCCCCAAGAGATCGCATACAGTTAACTTTATCTGCAAGAGGCGTAGATTCTCATGCGCCCCCTGCATCCGCAGGGGCTCATGAGAATCTACGCCTCTTGCAGGAATCATTTACATCTCTTCTCCACAAGCAGAGGAAGCAGTTTTTTCGACTTTTCATCCCGCGACAGTGATCCGTCTGGTCACGTCTGTGTGTTGACAAGGTGCAAGAACCATACTGATTAGGGGTGTATTTTCGTTCCATTCATTTCGCCTTTCAGGCTGTTTTTGATCTTATTTTCGTCGCATTTATTTATTATTAGATGCCGATACCTGTTTATAGCTACTGAGCCCCTCTGAACAGTCATAGTCTTAATTGTCAGCTAAATATTTTCGCAAAAGTACAGTCACTTTTTCCGCCCTTTTTGTCAGCGTGTTGACTGACTGACTGGAGATGTTTATTCAGTACGGTTCTCGCACAAGTAACGTAAATTGGCGTATTTCTTGCAACACACATTGATTTTAAAAACATATTTTTTAGCAATACCTATTTTTGGGGGATCGTATTGGTGTCCGGTTTGGAATGTGAAAGAGAATTGTATGACATCGTTTAAATATCTACTGCTCTATGAACAACACTCTTGAAATCAGTAATAAATAAGTAAATAAATAAATAAACAAAAAAATAAACAATAAAAAAGCTTAACCCATTTAACACCAAGGCCACATTTCCTAAATTTTAGAAGTGCCACTTCGCAACCATGAACCAGTTCCAGGAGATGGATCGACCATGATAATTGAAGGGGAATGTAATTATTAGAGTAGAAGGTACTCGAGTGAACTTTCAACGCTCTTTGTGCAGGCAACCAACGGTACTGTTTACTGTTTGAAGTACCACTGTCGAGGCAAAACTGTATTGGCTGGTAACTCACGTTGTAAGTAAGGGGGAGGGGGGGATTTCCTAAAAATTATTAACTTGTACTTTTTATTTACAGCAATGTTCAACGGAACAAAAATAAACACGTGCGCGCGGGTGTTCATTGTGTCACCCTCTTTGGGCATACGCCTTGTCTAATGAAGCATCCCTTTTGTAAATGTAAATTATAATTTCGCTCTCTTTCATCCCGCACGAAAGAAAAAAAACCCTGCTAGTACGAATCCATAAATCAACTCTCTTCAACTGAGCGATGGACGATAAGGACGATATTTTTAGGACATGCCCCGAGCGCGACGAAATGAACGCGCGTTCTCTATTTCACGTCAAAAACCGAACGAATAATGTGCCAGAATTACTCTGCTGGATCGACAGTAGCATGTCAAGGGCAGTGCCTGATTAGCTTTGAGCCTATCAAATCGCCAAGCAAATCGGGCACTACCCTTGACTGAGTTATCATTGCCGATCAGTCTCGCACATTTTTCGCCGGACGTACTAGTTTTAAGCAAAGTCGACCCACATCCGTCTATCCGCGGAATCAGGCAAACAATCTTACGCAAGAGACACCATGCACTCCTGCATCGCAGAATCACAATGCAAATAACTCTTGCCAGTAACACGCAGTAATAGACTGCAGCGACCTCAGGCAGATCCATGTCCTCATGAAGATGGTGGCCATTCGCTGGAGAAGTGCCCGAGGGAAACTTTTATCTTTGATCTGTCAAGATTCCGGAAAAGACTGGGCGGTTTCATTAGCGACAATCCTTGTCCTTTTGCCAGTCACTGTAATCTTAAAAAAAAGGTTTGCGCCACAAGCATCCTTCGATCGATAAGGCAGAGGAAGGCCAGAAAATTAACCCCTTCACTGCCGAGAAAAACAACACGATCCAGCTGCAAGAGGCATTGATCCTCATGGACCTTCGCAGTTGCGGGGGGCCATGAGGATCTATGCCTCTTCCTGCGACCAATTTGTATCGATGTTTTTTTTTTTCCTTGGACCGTTGTGGCTTTTGATCGTCGAATGAACGAAGATTTAAAAGAAATGAAGTATGCGTCCAGTTGCAGGGAAGGGGTTAAACTAGCTCAGATTTTCTCGAGGACAGTTTTCTTCACAGGCGTGGGATGACCGTGGGCAAAAATCGATCACCTCTATATAACACGGGTAGTAGGGATACCAAGTGATATTATTAGTTGTATTACGAGTTAGGCGTTGCCTGTGGTTCTTGTCGCGTCAAGGAACGTTTATTTCGAAGATGAAAGTCGAGGGCTGATCAGACGAGTGGCGACAAGAACCACTAAGAAAACCTAACTCGTAAAACAACGATTTTGTTTTCAACTGTAAAATATAATAACTTGTTAGGTTATCAGCATTTTTGTGGTCAGAGGTTTCACTGAACGAAGATATTTGTACTGAGGAATGTGATTGGCCAAAAACGTATTTGGGAGAAAACGTTTAGATAATCGAGTACGTTGTCATCGTTATATGTGATAAGTTGAGTATATTTATCACATGTAAAGAGTCTGAACGAGGACAATTTTTTTCCTACGCGTCTTATAGAGGTGGGTGATTTCACAACGATCATTCTATGCCTGTGGGTTTCTTCCGAGGACGAACTGTTCTGGTGATCGGAGCACGTACGGAAATCATTCTTGTTCCATTTCGGTTTTACTTATGATCATAATTTCTTCTTTTCCTACCCAAGAATAAACCAATCATACCTTTTTTTTAAACAATCTGAAGTTGGTAGTGTTGCTTTGATGCAGAAATTGAATTCATGGAACATTAAAGTTGGCTTATAATAAGGTCGGACATGACAAAATAATTATATAACAACGCTTTTTGAGAAGTCCTACCTACACTATGTATATAAATAATGTCGTTTATAACAAACTTCGGATATAACAACAAACTTAAGTGTCGTTTTGTAATATCCAAAGTTTACTGTATATAACGCACGCAGTCTTGCCCCCAGTCGCACGTACAGACTCTCGCACAACAGACGCATACACCGCCACTGACTCAGACGGGCGCATTCACGCGGTAAAACACAACTCACGGGCTTTCTTTCTAACGAAGACATTTATACAAAATAAAGAAAACGCTCAAAAGGTTATCAAACTATTCACACCACACCTTCCCAACTACCAGCATCTCAACATCACATCCACATACACACAATATCAATGCCAGGCTAGTTAGTAGTATCTCACACTCCAACCTGTTTGGTGTTCTCGCCTGGTTACATTCAGTCCTTTCACGTCTAGGCGTGCTAGTCCTTTGTTGTACCCCCCGAGTCGTCCGTCCCTCGTACCGTGGACGTCCTCGTAGCTCGTACCGTATAGCGCAGTCCTCGCTGTGACCCGGGTGTCTCGGCACCGGTCGCTCACTCCCTGAGTGAAAAGATGGAGAGATGACCTCACATTAGGTCCCTGGTGACTGACATCTCGGCGTTCGTCGCTCCAAACTCCGACAAGCACTCTGAACAATAATAAAGTCATAAATCGTAACACTTGCTAAACACACACACATATTGGATAATATGAGATACATTACGTAACCTGGCTGATACAAATAACTCAATGAATTCACACACACACGCGCGCTTCATAATCCGACTACTTTCGTAACACCCCCATATCTGTCACTACCTTGAAACAGACTATAACCTAACACTCTCGCTATACGTTATCCCATACGCTGGAAAAGACTATACTTAACCACGTACTGCCTTCATAACGACTTAGGCATACACACCTCACATTCCTTAGTTATCCATCTCGGTAAATAACTATATACGAAACACCGGTTACCTCAATGAATTCAAAACCAACATAACTGAACCAAATCAGCAAACACTACACAACTGAGTTGTGTTTTTCTTTGTGCTTTGACCACAGTAGATCTATGATCACTGGTCGATCATGTACACTTCTCCCCCATGACAGTGCTATTATCTACTTTACTTTGTATCCTTCCTAAAATATTAACACTGGCAGTCTCCCCTTTTCTTTTCATTTACTACACAACTGAATTAACTCCTATTAACGCATACTATCCTTAACGCAAGTAACCATCAATAATACGTATAGAAACATACCTGAATTCTAGGTTTCAGAGTCTTGGAATACGGGCTAAGGTATCTCACACACGTCTGTCCACACTGACAGTAAAGTAACTTGTTTAGACCTCTGACAGACTGAGCTCTCGCCTAAACTCACTAAAACCTCCCCGTGCTAAACGTTCCTTTAAGATTCCACGTGGGTCTCGTGCCTCACTGAATAATTGTCACAAGACAAACCGCTAACAAAACGGTACCGTACTAAACCCACTGTGTGAACCCTATGCGTGAGCATAGAGTTTCATCACACTGTACAAAGTTTTGATTGAAGGAAACTTTCGAGATACCCTTGATCACTTTCAGCCCGGCTGGCAGAGTTTTCCGTCGTATTTGTTTGAAATCTCCTTCTGACCTGTGCAGAATGTGGGGAAAATGGCGTCAAGGTTAACCCTTCAGTGCCAGTAGACGCAGGCTGTCCGTCTTTGAAATCACCTTCGTGGTGGACAAAATAATAATAATTAAGGTATTTATAATGCGCTTATCTTATAATAATTATAACTCTAAGCGCGCACTCACAACTCGCACACGCATGCGCACGCTTTAGACAATGACTCACGTACCACACATAGTGAAAATACATTACGACGGTCAGCTTGGGGTGGGGAGTGTGGTGATATAGTGCTAGAACTGTTGAAAGAGGTGAGTTTTGAGGGCGGACTGGAAGGAGGAGAGAGAGTGTTTCTGACGGAGAGAGAGTGGGAGGGTGTTCCAGGTGGATGGACCGTAGACGGAGAAGGAGCGGGGGCCGAAAGGGCTGAGTTTGGTGCGGGGGATGAGGAGGCGGAGAGGGTCGGAGGCGGAGCGGAGGGAGCGGGAAGGAGTGTAGGGGTGAAGTAAGTTGGAGAGATAGGTAGGAGCGTAGTTGTTCAGGGATTTGTAGCAGACATAATCTTGTATTGGATGCGTTGGGGGGTGGGGAGCCAGTGAAGGAGCTTGAGCAGGGGAGTGATGTGGTCGGATTTTTTCTTTCTGACGACGAGGCGGGCAGCATTGTTCTGGACGCGCTGAAGAGTGAGAGTGGTAGAGTGAGGAAGGCCGGAAAGGAGAGAGTTGCAGTAGTCGATGCGAAGATGAGAAAGACAGCGAGTTTGGTGGCAGCTTCGGTAGTGAGATATTTTCTGATCTGACTGATGCGGCGGAGGTGGAAATAACATGCCTGGGCCGTGGCGGAGACGAAGCTGGTCATGGAAAGAGAGGAATCGAGGATAACGCCGAGGTTCTTGACCGAGTCAGAGAGGGAGATGGGGGTGCTGTTGAGTTCAAGGTGGAGAGAAGGGGGAGCTGGGAAAGTTTCTGGCACACGTCAAACGTCACAGATCCCCAGACGTCAAAAGAACATGGACACAAAGTGGCGTCATCAAGAGGCATAGATCCTCTGCTGGGGCTCATGAGGGTCTATGTTTCTTGCAAGTTGTGTGATGTTGAACTTTTCTCGGCAGTGAATGGATCAAGACAGAGAGTGTACAATTTGCCAAGAAAATGTGGGGGAAGTCGCTGTGATGTGTTGGTAGGGTACGGGCTGAGAGCCAGGGTCATTTACTTTGAAGCAAGTTTGTTTTGGTCAGTGAGTCTCAGGGAAATGGAGTTGCTTTGACCGCTCCTAATCATCTCTCAATGCCCCCGCGAAGAGATAATTTGCCTCGGCATCGCCTCTCATATTGTACCTGTCCCGAGACCGGTCAAGGGCGACGGTTGTCCTATCACGCCAGCAGTGAAAGAGTTCGTTGAGGTGGTTTAGCAGTGAAAGAGACCCATGTGCAAGGGAAACAGAGTCTCATGCCTTCCCATAACTCGCGGGGGTGGGGTGGGGGTGGGGTGGGGGGGTGGGGGGGGGGGTGTTGGGGATCTATGCATCCCTTAGAAATTGTTGCGTCCCTGTTTCTCAGACTGCGGTATTTGTGGTTGTGGTGGTGGTACTTGTGGTGGTGGTGGTGGGGATTGTAGGAGGCGGATGTAAAGTGCTGGAGCCGAAATCATGACGGGACTTTTAGGTATCTATCGACCTGTTGTTTCCTACCGACCCGGAAAAGCGGTTCCAATGGGATTCATGAAGCACTTGTTGTCCCGACTGACGTCATCTAAGGGCCCGTAAGTTAGAGGCACAACACCCCTCCTTTAACTTAGCTAAAGTCCCGTTGTAGGTCGTATTCCAAGATGGCTGCGCCCTTACTGCTGGCTATTCTTCGAGCACAACTGAGAAGGAGGGACCGCATTTTCAGGGATAGAACTAACCCTTTGGACCACTACGACGACGTAAAGCTGCACAAGAAGTTTAGATTTACGCGTCAACAGATTTTTGATATAATTGATGCGGTAAAAGACGAAGTGGATGTGGCGAATCATGTCAGGCTGACTTTCGTAGCTACGTAATGTTACAACCACCTTTCTACCACTCTGAAAGTCGTAGTGCGATGCACGGTCAGTGGCCGGGCCGCATAGGGGTAGCTATGCACCCAGCCTAAGTAATCATGCGCATATATATCCTGTGTACAATACTGTGTTCAGCGTTTTTAACAAATCTGATTTCGCTTCCACGATTTTGTTTGTTCTTTAAATTCCTTTTTCCAGTTAGGTAAGGAGTACCTAGTAGGCTCCCATAGTATGAGGATCTATGTCTCTCCGACAACGGTGGGTTTGGGTTATACCCATCGGTGTACATGGTCAATGAAAGTTATGCAAACTTCCTGGGTCAGTTGCAGTTATGCCGACCCCTCAACGATGATTTCCAGATGCCCGTAGGACAAAACTAGAGGCTGCGCATGCGCATTGGGAGGGCTTCCCCCCCAAAATAAGTCAAGGTCACTAGTATATAAATAGTTGGGAC
>BTPG01000002.1:289179799-289306410 GCA_036245525.1 Semisulcospira habei | reverse complement strand
ACACGGACCTTTATTACTGGATGGCTGTCTTGGGGTCAAGGTCGAAATAGTATGGGTCTAAGGTCAAACTTGCAGACAAGGGATCAGTTACTTCCGGTGGCATCTTTACAAGTTTGGCGAAAGTTTCCAGTTATTATTTTGTGGCGTAATTTCGTGCATGAAAATGGCGATGCGATCTAACCGGAATTGCTGCGTTGTGGGCTGTCATACAACAGCCGGAAAATGCAAGGGGTTGTCGTTTTTGTCCATCCCGAAGGCTGGGAAAAATTCAGACATTAACAAATGGCGAAGTGATTTGATACAAGCCATCAACCGTTGCGACACAAGTTTCAATGCAGATAAGGCATTGATCTGCTCTCGTCACTTTGATGAGAACTGTTTGAAACGAGGTAAGTTTGATGAAATGCTTGCACATGTTTTCGTGTTATTATTCATGTAATATTAGCTTTTAATACGGAGCTTTAATCTCTTTATGCGGTGTGCCGGAGTGAGTGGTCTGACCGGTCTGTTACTTTCCAGTGTTGTTTGTTACCGTAATGTCGTTAGTGTACGGGACCAGCAATGCGCAAATTTCAATAATTAAATTATATCTATTTTATATATTAGATCGTATACTTTAACAGATTTTGTATTCATCTGTTTTAAAATTTTATTGTGCACCTTTAACTCTGTAGGCCTAACTAAATTTTCTTGTAGTTTTAGACAATAACGATACTGTGTGGTAACTTACAAGTTTCTGTCTCATCATGATAAATGCAGATATTTATGTTCAGTGTACAAATTTTGCAGGGCCAACAGGCAGGTGCACAGGACTTGTTCCCGGTAGTATGCCGCTTCACTGGATGCCAAGAAAATCCATCGAAACAAGCAAAACTATGAGGCCAGAGCCAGTAAGTAGTAGACATTAATTTTATTGTTGGCCGCAAGTTTGTATTTCTCAATTTTCTGCTAACTTTATTTTGATCATGCGTTTTTCATAACTTTCATCAACATTTTAGTAAAAGCATCCAAAACAAACTGCTTTAGTTCAAAAGTGTGAATGAAAATTAAAACTTCATACAAGAAGTACACAGCACTTGGTACGAAATTGTATCTAGTAAAAAACAAAATCAAACTGACAATACAGTTTGCCTGGGTGAATGTGTAGTTGAGCAGAAATGCATATATATAGATGTGTGTGTGTGTGTGTGTGTGTGTGTGTGTGTGTGTGTGTGTGTGTGTGTGTGTATATATATAATATGTGTATGTGTGATAGGTGTGATATACTTTTGTTTTTTACAGACTGCACGAGAGCCACCTCCTGTGCCAGTAAGAATTTGCTACCGAACCTTTGAAGATGTACAAAGAGATGCAAGAAAGACTTTGCCACCAGGGTGGGTGATGATGGAAAGCACACCGTCATCACTGCAGATTGGACTGCCATCAGAGAAAAACCAGTGGAGGATAGTTGTCAGCATGGGAACCCCACACCTTCTTGCAAATGTGAAGGTATGTTACAATCATTGTTCTTGAATGCTATTTCTGTCTTTTTTTTTTTTTTTACAGAATCAAGTAGTCATTGATTTTGTGCTTGAAAATGACGAGCGTGCGCCTCTTTGTTCCCTTCTTTTTCTGTTTGTGCTTGTAGATTATTTTTATATTTTTAAATTTTTTATTTTTTATTTTTATGCAGCTTTTTTTGTGACATGAACCAAAATAAATTTATGTTACAGTATCAAAATTAAAATGTTGCAATGTTGTTTTTTATTATTTATTTTAAGCCAAAGTGTTATATCGTGATATAATTTCTACATATTGTCTTAAATTGCGTGAGTGTGTATAAGTGCTTTGAGCACTATTGTATTGAAATGGTGCTAAACAAATTAAATGTATAATTGAAATTATAGTGATCTTGGAAAATTTGATTGAAGATTAAAAGATCTGGAAATCATGTCTGGATTCCTTTTTTCCAAACTTGAAATCTGTCTTCTTTGGATTTGTTAAAATAAATAGTGCCATTATTAAGCATAAAATGCATGGAAGAACCAAAATAAGGGCTAACGGAACGCGGTTCACTAAAAATTAAAAGGTACTTAGAGTGATTTGGATAAGCCGTGGTGGCTATGGTAAAAATTAATATGCTGTGTTGCTGCAAATTTAACTAATTATGTTTATTTTTGTTCTGCAGGTTATTGGTATTCCTGCAGCCCACTTGGGAGCTGACCTTGAAGGCAAGAAACTTAGTGCTTTTCTGAGAGAGCTGCAGGCCATGGATGTGTGCACAGGCATCACATCAGCACCGCTGCAACAGTTTGCGGGGCCACCTGATAGCAAGACATCATATTACCAGCACATTCAGTACTTGGTGGTCAACGGGGCGATGCAACATACTTCATGTGTAAGATCCATCCACTGCCAGCTTCTGTATCAGACAGACAACAAAGGAGAGTGGTGCAGACCATGCCATCAAGCTGAAGCTCTATTGATGGAAAAAAAGAAGAGGCATGACAGCAGGATGATGCAGCCACTGAAACCAAATGACTCTCTCCGATCGCTTCACAACAATAAGCTGAAAGAAGCACTAAAACATGCGAGAAGACAGAACAATACTCTACAAAAGGAACTTGAGAAATTTAAGTCTAAACTTGCTAATGACTCTGTTGTATTGTCAGAGGATTTGCATCGTGACCTGCAACAGGGGGTGATGGGGAACTTAAACAATCCCCTTCAAAAGTTGTTTTGGGAGGAGCAACAAAAGGCCTTCCTTACCAAAGAACATGGAATGAGATGGCATCCCATGATGATCCGACTTGCCATCCTCATCCACTCCAAGAGTGAGACGGCTTATGAAACTCTCAGAAAGACTGGCATCTTGAAGCTACCAGGTAAGAGCACCTTGCGAGAGTACACATCAGCTGTACATCCACAGCAAGGATTTCAGCCAGAAGTCTGGGAAGAATTAAAGCGTATTGCAGAGCGCCTGCCAGCAAATCAACGGTTTGTCGTTCTTTTACACGACGAGATGTCAATTAAATCCGATCTTGTCTTCGACAATCGCATGGGGGAATTGGTGGGCTTCATAAACAGCAAGGACGAATGGGATTTTGAATGCAGACCAAAGAAACTTGCTTCTCATGCCCTTGTCTTTTATGTTGTGGGGGTAAACTCTACATTAAAGATGAGTTTGGGATTATTCCCTACCAGAACAGCAACATCTGACCAGTTGTATCCCTTGTTTTGGAATGCAGTTGGCCGTCTTGAAGATGCTGGCCTCCAAGTCATCGTCAGCACCAGTGACAAGGCACCAGCCAATCAGCGTCTGTATCAAATGCACGGCAGGCAGGAGGAAATATGTTTTAAAACACTCAATTTCTTTGCCCCAGATAGGTGGATCTATTTCATCAGTGACCCTCCCCACCTCATCAAGACAGTTCGCAACAATCTGGTCAGCAGCGCAGAGGGATCCACTACAAGACTGCTTTGGAAGGATGGGGAGTACATGCTGTGGCGGCACATTGCTGACTTGTACCACGCCGATATGCAGAGGGGCCTGGCACGCACTCGCCTCACGCTGCAGCATGTACACCTGAGTCCACACTCAGTCATGAATGTCCGTCTGGCTGCACAGGCACTGAGTGAGCGAGTTGGGCGCATCATGCAACAATTTGGGGGGCCTGACAGACAGGAGATGGCAAAGTTCATCCTCCACATGGATCGATTCTTTGACTGTTTGAACTCGAGACACCTTTTGGAAGCAGAGAGAAAGAGAAAACCTGACCTGAGTGCTTATACCCAGGTAGATGATCCTCGATTTAATTATTTACAAACAGAATTCCTGCAGTTCCTCGAGGAGTGGCGATCTTCTGTGGAGAACAGGCCCGGGCCCTTCACCCGTGCTGAGAGGGCCAAGATGTTTTTGTCATTTCAGACGTACAGGGGCCTAGTAATGACAGTTCATGGGTTTGTTGAGGCGACCAAGTTCATGCTGGCCAATGGGGTTGAATTTGTTCTGTCAAACAAGTTTTGCCAGGACCCCATAGAGGAACATTTTGGTCGCCACAGAGCCATGGGTAGAACAGCTGAAAATCCCAACTTGCTTCAGTTCGCCTACCAGGAGAATTCGATAAGGCTTCAGCGCCAGCTGGCACTGACCATCACGCCACAGGGCAACGTCAAAGGAAACAACCACCAGCGACCTCCCGTGACTATCTCGAGCAGCCCTCTGAAGAAGAAACCCAGAAATAACTGAGTGTCATGTGGGACTGACCCCTACATTTTTTGCTGTTTCATTAAACTATGCTTTCGAGACGTGCCTCATTGTGTTCGATATCAGTCTCAAAGTATAGTTCTCTTATTTACATACAGAGAGAAAGGCGTCGGTGTCGATAGTGTAGAATTTATTTTATTGACATGCTGACTACTAAGAGAGAATTTATGAAATGCTCATATTTTCATTATCTTGTGCCATTGTTAAAAATGCAGGATATTTTTGTACCCAGTGGGCAGTGTGTTCTTCATGGTTCTATTAATTATGAATGCATCCGTGAAAGGTTTGTTCCTTGTGGACTATTGCTGCTACTCTGTTGTCATGTTTATATTTTTGTATTCCCAGATTATATTTGGAAAAACGTTGAAATAGTCGAGGAATAACTCTTTTTCTTCATTATCTTCAGTTAAAAGGATCATGGTTCGTTCCCTCGCTAATAAAGATTGTCATTTATTATTTTTATTATTAGCAATATTATTTGTGGTTTTTGTTTTGTTTTTATATTTATTCATTAACATTTTTTTAATGGTGAGTAGAGAGACGTGTTGGTTTGTGTGTACAACTGAAACGGGCCACAGCTAAATAGGATTGTAAATGTGTGTGGTTATCTAGAAATATTTTTAAATGGTTTGAGTGTTTAATTATTCTTTGACTAATTGAATAAAAATGTGACACTTCGTGATGACATTTTAAAAAATTTATGTAACGTACATCTATGTTGATTGAAAAACAGCAAGCATATTGTACGAGATGTTTGTGAAAACAAAAGTAGACTTTAAGCAGATTTTGGTTGTATCGATGTCATGATCATTAACATTATGCAACGTTGCAACTTCATTTTGACGTGTGAAGATATTGTCACTACCAAAAAGTATTACACCTGCACTGATCGAATTTCAAACTCGCAAGCAGTTCTTTTGTGTATGCAATTTTTTTTTTTTTAATCTTCATAGACAAATGTTCAACTATGGATTAAAATGCGACACTTCATGATAACATTTACTTTAAAAAAAAAAAATTAATGGTGAATGTGAATATGCATTTTATTGTATTACCTAGTTGAAGATTTTTTTAAAAAATTAGCGAACATGTACATTTATGGTGATCAAGAAAGATATATTCTATGAGACGTTTGTGAAAAACAATGCCCTGTCTGTAAGCAGATGTTGGTCTTTTGTGTATGTGTGTGTGTCATTTCTCATCATGCAATATAAACATCAAAATACATTGGTTGACATTACCACTGTTTATTTTCCAACAAAATTGTTCAAGAAAAAAAATCACATAATTTGTGGATATTGTCTGTCATGTATACATGAAAACTAGACCCAAGACTAGACCGAGTTTGTAATACGAAAGAACAATACTGTCGCAGTCATATGTACATCAAGACTAGGGCTGAGTTTGTAATACCAAAGAACATAAGGCCCCCCAAAAAAAATGTCTGTTTATTGTATCCCAACCAACCCAATTTTTTGGGCCCAATCCTAAACTTTTGGCATCGTCTGGTTAAAAAATTGGAAAAAAGCCAACAAAAATCTCACCAAAGGTGAAAAACGTTTTTTTCTTCCCTATGTTACTGTAAACAGACATATTATTTTGGGGGGCCTAATACTGTCGCAGTCATATAATACATCAAGACTAGGCCTGATTTTGAAATACCAAAGAACATAAAAACTGTCGCAGTCATATATACATCAAGACTAGGACTGAGTTTGAAATACCAAAGAACATAAAACTGTCGCAGTCATATATACATCAAGACTAGGACTGAGTTTGAAATGCCAAAGAACATAAAACTGTCGCAGTCATATATACATCAAGACTACACACAAGACTCCAATGTCTGAGTTTGTAATACCAAAGAACACGAGTCAGGTATACATGAAGTGTAGATCCAAGTCTAGGCCTGAGTGGATTACCAAGGAACTCAAATTTCAAGTTTGATTTATGGACTCCTAAGGAGCCAAATCAAAACCAAGATCAGTGGATGTTACTATTATATTAATGCATCAAAGTATAAAACAAACCAAGATCAGTTGATGTTACTATTATATTAATGCATCAAAGTTTAAAACAAACCAAGATCAGTTGATGTTACTATTAATGCATCAAAGTATAAAACAAACCAAGATCAGTTGATGTTACTATTAATGCATCAAAGTATAAAACAAACCAAGATCAGTTGATGTTACTATTATATTAATGCATCAAAGTATAAAACAAACCAAGATCAGTTGATGTTACTATTATATTAATGCATCAAAGTATAAAACAAACCAAGATCAGTTGATGTTACTATTATATTAATGCATCAAAGTATAAAACAAACCAAGATCAGTTGATGTTTCTATTATATGAATGCATCAAGGTATAAAACAAACCAAGATCAGTTGATGTTTCTATTATATGAATGCATCAAGGTATAAAACAAACCAAGATCAGTTGATGTTACTATTATATGAATGCATCAAGGTCTAAAACAAACCAAGATCAGTTGATGTTACTATTATATTAATGCATCAAAGTATAAAACAAACCAAGATCAGTTGATGTTACTATTATATTAATGCATCAAAGTATAAAACAAACCAAGAGGGATAATTTAACATTAAATATTGGCACAGTCGCGAGAAAGTGTGTAATACTAGTATTACTACTGTATTATAAAAGAACATAATATTGGCACAGTCAGGTATGCCATCAAGGCTAAATTCAAGGCTAGAGCTCATTATTTCACCAGATGGAATTCCAATACATGATAAAACAGTAGTAGTAGTAAATTACCAGTGAATACATACATGGTTTCACAAAAGATTCAGCCTATTTCTTCGAAGGCTCTAGTTTAAGACCTTTCCTCAGGCCTTTGGCGGACACAGCGGTTGTCGACTTCACTTTCTCCATGTACTTCTTGCATTCATGATGTATTCGAATTTTGAAGAAAAGCTGCATAATAGATAAACATACAGCCTCCTTGCTTTCATCACCAACGTCGCAATCAGAGGTCATCTCTGTGTATGCTGCCAAAATGTTTTGATCTTGGCAGCACATAGTGCTGAAATTCTGACTGGAGCTGCTCTCATTCTTGCTGAACAGGAGGCACACTTTCTTCTCCAAAAAGACAAAGAATTCTTTTGGTGTTTGTCTAAGGAAAATCAATCCTCCTCGGTTAAGGGCTGATGTCAGTACGCTTGCCTGGTCTTCCTCTTGGCTGAACTTCCTCAGGCACTGCAGCCTCTCCTCTTTCTGCGCACTGTCTTTCAAACGCAGATACCTCTGTTTCAATTTCTGCACAATGCTTCCACCAATATGGTAGATAATATCTTTCATATCATCTGAGAGCGGGACATCTAAATCATGGAGTGCAGCATCTTCTGACTGCACAGATGAGATTGGGTAGTTGTCATCTAGCAACTGTTGAAACAGTTGGAGGCACAGCCACATCGACGCTTGAACAGATCCGGTCAAAGATGTGACAGATAACATGTGGTCTTGGTAAGCCGCATTGAATTTTGTCCATGCCTTCTCCCTTGCTGTGGTTGGAAACTTGCTCCTTGCAACCAGACATGTGTTCAAAAATGCGGTCTTTTCCAAAACGCTTGATCCTAAAATAAATTACAAGTTAAAGTAAGATGTGTCAGTGTAGCACATATTTAATGCACTTAAACATTTATACCTATTATACAAATATTTATACATATTTATTGCACTTAAACATTTGACTCAAGCACACACATCACATTACAATAACAAAAAAAAAAACATTCCCACCACCACACAGATGTTCATCTCCAAATCATATAGTAATCCTGAATTTATCAACACATCACTTAACTCGAACACATAAAACAAACAAACCAGCCATAATAACCAGGAAACATCACTATCATGTGCATTACTAATGGTAATGTATCACATTTTATTTCCAAGCATACGCTTCTTTTCAAATATCAAGATAGGGAAGGAAATGGGTAGCTGGCACATTAAAACTCTTCTATGTATTAACAATTACATTGGCTCGTCCATTTGGGTGTAAAAATGCATACATTCCACTGTACTTACTAGATGCAGTTTTGAAAAATTCCTTTGCATTGATCGATATACAGTTGTTAGCCAGGAACCAACATGCGCGGTCTATGTCTTGCATGTTGAGCTGAAACATAAGTGGTCACAATTTAGTATTACAAATGCACCTACACACAGCGGTTGGATTGGTCCTGATTTAATACAATTTGGTGATCCATTATTTTAACCTGTTAAAAACATGTGTATGGAGGGGGGGGGAGGGTCTCCTTTTTAGAGAAAGCACATTTTTTCCTTCTTTTGTTTAATTATTATTGTTTTTACACACACCTGGAATCCACAAATAGTTAAATTATTACAGTCACTCTTTTTTTTTCTCTCAATTATCACCTGGCTCTTTCTCACTCGTATGGCAAGATATCGATACCAAAGCTCACCTCTGTCAGTGGACTCTTCTGATTTGCCTCATCTGAAACCGGTTCACCACACATGACTTCACTCTGGACAAAAGTAACACATGAACAATAAGTCTCTACTTTATTTCATTGGGCTATCTGCATATTTCACATCTCTAATTACATTTCTCAGTCATTTTGAAAGTCCGTCAATCGATAAGCATTGCATTCCCGACCGCTCTGCAACAAACTTACCACTCGTCAGTTTGGGTCGTTAAAATATAAATAAATAAATAAAAAACTTCCTCAAGAAAAACAGGAAATGTCTTAGTTACAATTAAAGTTAATGATTCTACAGATCTTTCGTTCGTAAAATAAGTAGTTGTATTATAAAACGCTGGGATTTACCTCAAGGATCTCGTCAACATTGAACTGCGTAGCCATGTTTAAACTGAAAACGGAAGTTCGGAGTCCCTTGGCCTTGAAGTTTGACCTTTTTCCTCACTCGCGGTAAGGAGGTATGAGAGAGAGCGGGAGCAGACAGCCATCCAGTAATAAAGGTCCGTGGTTGGGACTTTAGCTGCCGTCCCTGTAAATTCCTTCTGCGAGCCCGTCATGAATTCCATTTGACTGGCGTTGTTTACGGGACCGTTCCTAAAAGGACGATTGGGTTTGTGGTCCTGTTAATGAAAAGTCCCGACATGATTTCGGCTGCTGGCCATGGCGTTAACCCTAATAAATTAGTCTGGTAGAGGTTTCTGACCAGCGCCTTTTGCGTGAGGCAATGGTTGTGCTCCATCCCCCGTCCCCTCCCCCCCCCCCGCCCCCCCTCCCCCCCGCGAATTATGGGAAGGCATGAGACTCTCTTTCCCCCATCCCCACCAACACAATCGCACACATGCACATCTCACCCCATCACCATACCAAAGTACACACACTGTCACACGACTATTTCTTTGTTTCTACCTTCCCAGCTTAAGTACTTAACCCTTTGGCTGTCGGCAACATCCGCTACCGACAGGCAAATGGTTAATCTCATTCTTATTTCTGTGTTTGGACGCGTACGGTGAGGTTGTACGAACCCTGGGTCAGTTGCATGAGTAAGTTTAGTCCTGCACTAGCCACTGATCAAGGTGCTCCGAGCTATAGCGGCACACCTTGCTTAGTGGCAGTTGCAGGACTAAGCTCGCTCATGCAACTTGCCCCCCTGAGTAGAACATATCATTCTTAATTCAACCAGAGGCGAATGTCTTCCTTTTTGGTCTCTCAGCTAAAAGTGCACGTCGGATGATAGACTACTTCCCAGTGCGCAAAGGCCATCGGGTCGACTATTGGCCGCCGTTACTGGCCTTTTTCGCATTGGGTTTGTAGACAATGAAACAAAATAAAATTAGCGCGTCAACAAACCGATTAGTTACGTGCGAAGTCAGCAAATCGGCGTTTGACATGCATGGGTGAAAAGCCATATATATGCCGAATTGTTAAATTTCGGTATTTCATCAAACGATGTATAAATATATTTTTCTCGATCATGAGTTTTTTAAGTGGAACGAAAAATAGAGTTCGTTGCCGAAAGTAAAAAAGAAAAAAAAGAAAGAATGAATGAATGAATGAACAGTGTGAATGAATGAATGAAGGAATGAATGAATGAGAAACATTCAAGAAAAAGAAAGTAAATTATTTTTGTCGTTAAAAGCTGCTGGCCCACAACAAAAGTAACATTCGGAGGACCGCCGGAAAGGTGCGAAATCTCAGCTTTATTTCTAAAGTAAAGTGGGAGAAGACATGAGCCGAAAACGGTCAAGACAATTTTATACATGGGCTATCGCGCCTACAGAAAGCTCCGATCATCCTGCCTTCAGCCCGTTTCGTCCGCAAGGGGCATGGATTCTCATGAGCTCCTCCAGCCGCAGCCTCTTGCTGACAGCCCTATTATCATTATCTCCTTTAAGAGTTTTTTTTTCCTGAGTGAACTTAACTCCTTCTCTGCCATTGGACGCCCTTGACGTTTCTGAAATCTTCGCTTATTCAACGACCAAGGGCAACAGCCATACAAGGAACATAGATGCAAAGTGGTCTCAGCAAGAGGCATAGATCCTCATGAGTCCCCGCAGTTGCGGGGGCTCATGAGGAGATATGCCTTAATTGTTTTCTCGGCAGTGGTTTTAACGAGCCCAGTGACACCTCCCCACTGTTCCTGACAGTTTGAAACAGCGAAGGTCAATCACCACCTCACATCGTAGGCTTAATCGGCCTTCTTTTTTGCCCAGTTCAGCTCCGACACACTACAGCATGATATAGATCAACCCAGATAGTTCAAGGGTGAAGCCAAGCACCGCCAAGCTTTCCGGCACCACCTTTGAACAATCGTTATCAATCCGTCGATTAAAACGAATTTCTACGGCAACTTTTAAGCCGTTTTGTCCCGACGCACTAAAGCAGGAGATAGATCGACCGTAATAATTCAAGGTAGAGGCAGATTAGCTTGGCGCCTAATGACCCAAGCTAATCTGGCACTACCCTTGAATTATTATGGTCGACCCATCTCCTGGAACTGATGCGTAGTCGTTAAGTGACACCTCCAAAATGTGGGAATTGGGGCCTTGGGGATTGAATGGGTTACTTCGACGAATGGCTCACTAGGACATGCTGAACTTCCTTAACCCAGTGTGGGATTTTCAGTGGGGCGACCATCCCCAACCTAGCGCGTCCCCGGGTGGCGGATAGGGGAACGGCCTTCAGATATATATGGAGGTTAGCTGCGCAAGCAGTCGCGGACCAAATGGAGATGAGCTTACCAGGACGGGGCGGGGTAGCAGGTGGCACTGCTACCTCCACTGAAATTCACCATGTGTCCAATGACGTGTTTATCATGCGATCAAGAGCCGCAAAAAGCTCTAGCCACCCTGTGTTCCCAGGGAAGGTCGTATACCAGGAGCTAAGGGTGAGGTAACCCCGACAGAAACCTCGAATGCTGAAGACGGAGGACCCAGGCCGCACGGCGCATTCTGATAAATCACGGATCCACGCAAACCCGCTATTATAACTATACGGCCAACTAGCATTGACGATAATGGCGCTCGCCCACAGAGGACCCTCCAGGGTGGAGCAGCGTCGGGTCCCATGCCTCTAAGGGACCCAGCCTCAGCTACTGGAGGTCCCTCCCGTCCGTCTTGTCGCGCCAGGGGACGCGGGAGGCGAGCTACTGGCACCACTACAACCAGGAAGAATCCCAGTCAGCAGCGACCTTTTCAGGTCATGCACTGGAACGCAGAAAGCATTCTGAACAAGAAGATTGAGTTGGAGCATATCCTGCATGAGAAAAACATCAACATCTGCTGTATTCAGGAGACGCACCTGACACCCCAAAAGGCCTTCAAAGTGAGAGGCTACCAGTGCTTCAGGTCCGACAGAACAGATCGAAGCAAGGGAGGAATCCTGACCCTGATCAGGAACAACATAAATGCCTGTTTGATTGATACGCACATGGAGAACTCCGAGTACCAAGTGATTCGGATCCAGACGAAGACAGCAGATTTCCAGCTGGTCAACTTCTACTGCCCCAACCACAGACCACTCACCCTTGACACGATCCCCACTAAGGCCTCCAACTTCATTGTGGTGGGTGACTTCAACAGTCACTCACAAAGTTGGGGATACGACCACTTGGATCGGAGAGGAGAAGAGGTAGAGAACTGGCAGGATGACAACGGTCTCATTCTGTTGAACAGTCCCATTGACTGCCCCACGTTCTACTCCAGAAGATGGCACACCACATCGACTCCTGACCTAGCCTTCTGCACGGAAGACATGCACAAGCAAGCCAGCAGAGAGGTCGGAGAACAGCTAGGAGGAAGTGACCATCGGTCAGTCTTTTTGCCCTTGGGCACGGAGTCCTGCGCTGAAGCAACCTTCCCATGGTGGAACTACAAAAGAGCGAACTGGTTCCTCTTTAGACACCGCACCAGCGAACTCACCAAAGACGTTCGAGTGAGACATCAACATGGTGGTGAAGGACCTCAACATGAGCATCATCAGAGCAGCGCGTGAGTCCATACCCAGAGGTGCTAGAAAAGACTATAAGCCCTACTGGAGCGGTAAGCTGCAAGAACTGGACGATGATTTAGCAGATGCCAGAAGGGAAGCAGAAGTCAACCCATCACAGGCAAACAACATCCGCCTCCAGGAAGCCAAAGCCAAATTTCTCAAGAAGAAGCTACAGGCAAGACGCGGGAGCTGGCAAGAGAAAGCAAGCTCCCTGAACCTTGAGAAGGACGGCAGAAAGCTCTCGAAACTGACCAAGCAGTTGAACGATGAGAACACGAGCAAAGGAAACATCACCTCTGAAGAAAATGGGAAGATACGAACAGGAAAGCATGCTGCAAACCAATTTGCCGAAAACTATGCAGCTGAGAGCAATCTCAATGTTAGCACCGAAAAGCAGAGAGAAGCAAGAAGAGAGCAAAGAGAGAGAGAGACGTGCCAAACAAGCAACAGCGGACGCCATGAATCAACCAATTACACACAAAGAGCTTCATACAGCTCTCAAAAAGTTGAAGGCGAAGAAGTCTCTTGGTCCAGATGTCATCGCCAACGAGATGCTAACCCACCTTGGCAGTGCAGCAGAAAACAAGCTACTTGAGATCCTCAACAGCAGCTGGCAAGAAGGACTGCTACCACAACTCTGGCGAGAAGCGATCATGATCCCCATTCTAAAGAAAGGGAAGGATCCAAAGAAGGCCACCAGCTATCGCCCAATCAGTCTCACCAGCTGTGTTGTGAAGACTTTGGAGAGAATTGTGAACGAGCACCTCAGGTGTTACCTAGAATCCAGGAACCTCCTCCCCCCTGAACAAGCTGGCTTCCGACAGTTCCGCAGCACCGAAGACCAGGTCACATACTTGGCGCAGGAAGTTGAAGATGCCTTCCAGGGTCAGAAGCTGGTCTTTGTAACCTGGATTGATCTTCAGAAGGCTTTTGACAAGGTCTGGAAAGATGGGCTGCTTGTCAAACTGCTGAGAAAAGGCGTGTCCAGTAACACCAGTGGATACGCTCCTACCTCTTCAACCGCAGGGCAAGAGTCAGCGTCGACCAGACCAAAAGCAAGAAATTCCTCCTTCGTCATGGCGTCCCGCAAGGCGGAGTCCTCTCCCCCACCCTCTTCCTCCTCTTCATCGACGATCTGGTGTCTGAGATACCCAAGGGAATCAAAGCTGCCCTATACGCAGACGACCTTGTGATCTGGTGCAAGGGGGAGCATGCAAGTACTGCCACACACAGAATGCAGCTAGCGGCAGACAAGCTGAACGCATGGGCAGATGACTGGTGCATCTCCGTCAACAAGGAGAAATCCTCCACCACCCTCTTCACATTGTCCCAAAAGCAGAAAGCCGGAACCATGAAGCTTGGTGGAACCCCTCTGAGAGAGGATGAAGAAGCTACTTATCTTGGTGTCACCTTCGACAGACGACAGACCTGAAAACCACACATTGCACAGGCAGAGGCGAAGGCCCGGCGCAAGCTGGCCATACTCAGGAAACTGGCAGGCACCACCTGGGGAGCGAACGAGAAGATACTGAAGACAGTATACCAGGGAACAGTCAGGCCCCACCTCGAGTACGGCTCCACAGCGTGGACGAACCTGCAGACCCTCGACCGAGTGCAAAACCAGGCTCTTCGACTCATCACTGGTGCAATGAAATCAACTCCAATCAAGGAAATGGAGAAGCTGACCACAATCCAACCTCTCAGCCAGAGGAGAAAAGCCAAAACCATGGTACAGGCTGAGAAGCTCAAGTGCTTGCCCGACCACCCCATAAAGCACAGACTGAGCAACCTCACCAAGAACCGGCTCAAAAGAAGCAGCTTTGTCCATGAGAGCATGCGACTTTCTTGACAGTACAGGGCACTCACAGAAGAAGAGGTAAACCCTTGGGCAATGGACAAACCAGACATCCAGATCTGCACCAGTGTCCCACATGTTGCCTCAGGAGACAGTCAGGATGACACCGTTCGACGGGCACTCACCCTAGCCCTGATCGACGAACAGTACCCAAAGGAGGCATGGATCCACATCTACACTGATGGATCAGCAACTAATGCCGTTTCCAATGGAGGTGCTGGCATCTTGATCCAGTTTCCTGGGGAACATACAGCCACATCCAGTGTAGCCACCGGCTTTCATTTTTTTCATGGCTTGACTTCGCGAACAAAGATTCTATAGGGCTTGCCCACGTCGTCTGCAGGCATTTTCGTAACTGCGGAGGCCAATCCGGGACAGGCAGGTTCGACCGCAGTGGCTGCAGGGGAAGGTCTGGTCAGGGTTCTGAGTTACGACAACTATGTTTTTTCCTCCTGAGCCGCTTGTCCTTGAGGTTAGCTCTGCGAGAGTCCTCAAAGGAGACGGCTGCCTTGTGAATGGTGGAGCGACAGGTGTCACGGTCCGCAGCAAGCGAAGATCACTGGCGGTGGTCGATTTGGCACGCACTAAGTGACTTCTTGAGACCGTCTTTGTATCTCTTCTTTGGTGCCCCTCTGTCTCGGTGTCCAGTGGCGAGCTCGCCGAACAGAGTGATCTTGGGTAGGCGATGATCCTCCATCCTGGAGACGTGCCCCGCCCAGTGAAGCTGTGTCCGCAGCAGCAAAGCCTCGATGCTCAAAGTGTCCGCCTGTTCAAGGACCTCGACGTTGGTGACATAGTCACTCCAGTGAATGCTGAGGATGGTACGCAGGCAGCGCTGGTGAAAGCGTTCGAGGAGTCGTAGTTGGCTGCGGCAGAGGGCCCAGGACTCGGAACCGTACAGCAGGGTGGTGAGGACGACAGCTCTGTACACGCTGATCTTGGTGCCTTTTTTCAGCTGTTGATTGTGCCACACCCGCTTGAATAGTCGCCCGAAAGCACTGTTCGCTTTTGCCAGCCTGTTTTCCAGCTCCTTGTGCAGCTTGGCGTCTGACGTGATGATGCAGCCGAGGTAGGTAAACTGGTGTACAGACTTCAGTTCGGACTCGCCGATGGTGATGTGGGGAGGGCGATGCTCTTCCTTGGGTGCTGGCTGATGAAGGACCTCTGTCTTTTTCAGACTGACCTCAAGTCCAAAGAGCTGGGCGGCATCTGCGAAGCAGGACGTAATGCGGTGCAAGGCTCTCTCTGTGTGTGCAACGAGGGCAGCAAAGAGCAGCTCACGAATCAGTTGGTCTAGAGTTTTTGTGTGGGCCTGCAGTCGTCTGAGGTTGAACAGGCTGCCATCGAGACGATACCTGATGTACACTGCGTCGTCATCGTCGAGGTCCACTGTGGCCTGCTTCAACATCATGCTGAAGAAGATGGTGAAGAGGGTCGGTGCCAGCACGCAGCCTTGCTTCACGCCGTTGCGAATGGGGACTGGTTCTGAGAGGTCACTGTTTAGTCTGACCTGGCCTTGCTGGTCCTCGTGGAGCTGGACGATCATGTTGAGGAACTTTGGGGGACAGCCTAGTCGCTCCAGGATCTGCCACATACCTTGCCTGCTCACAGTGTCAAACGCTTTTGTTAGGTCGACAAACGTTACGTACAACCCTTTGTTCTGCTCGCGGCACTTCTCCTGAAGCTGTCTCAGCACAAAGACCATGTCGGTGGTACTCCTGTTGGCTCTGAAGCCACACTGGCCCTCTGGGAGGTGGTCTTCAGCAGGTACCAGCCGATTCAGGAGCAACCTTGCGAGAATTTTTCCGGCAATGGACAGCAGGGTAATTCCAAGATAATTAGAGCAGGCAGACTTCTCTCCTTTGTTCTTGTACAGGGTGATGATGACTGCATCACGGAGATCCTTTGGTAGTGTTCCTTTTTCCCAGCAGTAGAGAAAGAGGTCGTGGAGCTTGTTGTGCAGTTCTGGGCCACCGGCAAACACTGCACAAACTACAAAGCAGAAACCGAAGCACTTATGCAGGCCGCCTCCATGGTTTAGAATTCCGCAGACGCATGCTACCAAGTTGTCTTCTTCTCCGATGCCCTTTCAGTCCTTCAGGCCCTCGAGAACGACAAGCTCACCCAGCTGACCAGAGCTTTGCAGAAGGTCAGAGAAACCAGAAGAGTTGTTCTCCAGTGGATACGAGCCCACTGTGGGGTACCAGGAAATGAAAGGGCAGACGAGCTGGCGAAAGAAGGAGCCACAAAAGATCAATAAGAAAACAGCGTCAGCTATAGTGAGCAAAAGACAATCATCAAGGCATTGATGAGGCCGAGGTCAAACAGAGACGACTACCACACAATGACCAGAGAGCAGCAAGTCGTCCTGATCAGACTGCGTACCGGCCACAACAGACTGAACGCGCACATGAACAGAAAGCTGAAGCTGGCGTCATCACCAACCTGCACCTGTGGTCAGGAAGACCAAACAGCGGTACATATTCTCCAGAGATGCTCTCTACTGGACGATAAAAGAAAAGAAGTGTGGCCATCGCCAACTCCACTGCAGACCAAACTCTACGGCAGCCGAGAAGACCTGGAGAAAACGACGTCATTCACCGCTGGTGCTGGTCTGACCGTATAGCCCACTGCGAACGACAAGAAGAAGAAGAAGACGAATGGCTCAGACGGGGTGTGTGTGTGTGTGTGTGTGTGTGTGTGTGTGTGTGTGTGTGTGTGTGTGTGTGTGTGTGTGTGTGTGTGTATGAGAGAGAGAGAGAGAGAGAGAGAGAGAGAGAGAGAGAGAGAGAGAGAGAGAGAGAGAGAGAGAGAGAGAGAGAGAGATTGCAAACTCTTTTGGCACACCCTTGAACTATCCTGGTCGATAGATCTGTTTCATTAAAATGCATGGTGCCGTCAGGGCCGTATGGCCTGCTGCATGAGTCTTATCAGCCAATGCATGCGCCACGGTGCGACTGCACCGGAAACAGACAAAATACGAGCTCCCTCTTTTACATGCATAAAATAATTGTCTTCGACAGCACAGTGAAAAGCAATTATATGCGGTGATCTAATTATCCATGTTATCAGCAAGGGATAGGCTATATCCCATGCATTAAACATCTCTGGCAGCGGTCTGGTGCCCGCTGGGTGGTCCCGTTCGCACGTGCACGCTTAGTCAGGTCAAGTGTCACGCCGTGTCAAGTCCATATAATATTGTTCTCCAGCACACGCGGTCTATCGCCTCCTTAGCAAAGCTGTTAAGAAAGGCAGCGCACATCGGCCCAACTTAAAAAGCCGTGACAGATCTGTAGTAAACCAGGCCAATATCAACAGTGTAGTTACGTTTGAAACGAACGAACGAGAGGGAAGTCACAGCGGAAAGCCGGATCGGACCGTAAGCACAGACAACACTCCAAAACGTCTCAGTCCATGAGGCATAGATCCTCATGAGCCCTCCGGGCTCATGATGATCTATGCTTCATGAAGATGTTTGGAGTGTTGTCTTTGCTTTTGGTAGAAGGTGGTTAGCCACACCATGATTTTGCTGTCGCTCGTTTTTGGGAGTCAGTCGTTCGTTGAAAACGTAACCTCACTAATATTGGCGCGATATCGTAAGGAACTCTGGGAATGATTCTGATGCGTGTGCGTCTGATGGGTACTCCCCGCACAGACATCCCATTGTGACCGAATTGAACTGAATTGCGCCTTTCCAATATTTCAATTTGTTTATGATACCACCACTCTTCTCCCCCCTCCTCCCCTCCCCCTCCACCATTTCGTCTCCGTACCATCCCTTCATTTCTAGGGGAGCTGGGTGTCTCTGTGGTAGAGCGTTCGCCTCTCGTCCGAAAGGTCGCGGGTTCGAATCCAGCTGGGGTCAAACTTTGTTTAAACCATATTCGGCGCCCCGTCTTCGAAAACACCTTCGTGGTGGACAAAAGTCTTTGACTCATTCAGCCCTGACACATGACAGCAAGACATGGGGCAAGCATAATAGTTCAAGGGTGGTGCCAGAATAGCTTGGCGCCCTTAGGCGCCAAGCTATTCTGGCACCACCCTGAAACTGTCATTCTCCATCTGCCTCAAGAACTGTAATAACAGTCTTTTAGAGGGCAACTTCAAAACTTGGGGATTTCGGTTTAACGTTTTTTGTTTGCCCTTCATTTTCTATACTAACTTTCCCCATTTGTTTCAGCTACGGTTTCTTGGTGCAGAGGTTCAAACTAAAGCGAAACTGCGATGCATGCTCTTCGTACATTCTGCCCTCCTGCACACTCGTGAGAGCAAAATACCGCCAAACCAGAGAACCCTCGCACATCCAGATATCTGTGGATCACATTCGAGACGCGCTGGACTCGGATACCGTTCGTATCCGGATGCGTCCCCTCTTGAATGAGCTAACTTCTTAACTGCCGAGGCAAGGCCCGGCGAAAGCTACCCAGCTGCAAGAGACATAAATCCTCATGAGATCCTGCAGTCGCGGGGGCTTATAAGGATTTATGTCTCTTGTTAGTCCTATGTTCTTCATCCCCATTTACAACTGTGTTCTTCACGCGAATTTCCGTCAGCCAGTGCTCGTTCGTTTCAAACCGCGAAATTCGTGACCACTGGCAGCGAAGGGGTTAAGTAGATCACGGAAAGAATCCCGTTGTCACACAGACGTGAAAATTACGAAAGGAAAAACAGAGTGGGAGGTGAGAATTACGCAGACAACCAGAAACAGTAACCTAAAAAAAAAAAAAAAAAAAGTACCTCAGGCTCAGCGTCTCCATGACAGCAGTGATGTAAGCAAGAGGCATAGAGTCTCATGAGCCCCTGCGGCTGCAGGGGCTCATGAAAATCTATGCCTCTTGCAGACCGGGAAGGTATTTAATGTTCTCCAGTCAAATTAGCAGCCGTTGCACGTGGTGTGTTGACGACGGTTTTATGGTCGCAAAAGCGGCGCATTCCGCTTTCCGACATCTTTATTCTCTGCAAGGCGTCCATCTTCAGCCTAATGACCTCATTTCTAGCGGAGCTTGCAGACAATTGTTTCTTGCAAACTCTTGGCGATAGAATCTGAGAATCACCCTGGCAGATGCATGCAGCTGTACGATGTTCAGCGTCCTCAAACGGCCTCCTCCACCTCCACCACGGTATACAGCTATAACTTAGACTCCTTTACTGTAGAGTAGGCCTACTTTGCATGCATGCTATTTCGTGCCAACTTGGATCTTATGCCACTCTCGGCCGTCAAGATATTTTACCTGCCTGATGGGCTGTGATTTTGGACACGGCCATAGGCCGTAAGGTCCAAAATCACAGCCTGTCAGACAAGCAAAATATCTTGACGAGGAATGGGACAGTGCTTACAATTGTCGATTTCAGAGAAGGACAATTTTTACCGGTCACGCTACGCCCAAACACATTGTCTTAAATAGGCTGGAAAATTGCGGCTCTGTGCAAAGAGTTTTGAATCTTATCATTTACTAAAAACAGAATTAAAACATCAGCAGATCAGCGAGTCAAACAAAATGACTGTTAGAGAGCAAAGAATTATCTCAATAAGAAAGACTGGTTTAATTGTCGTTCTGAAGTTAGACCCATCAAAGGAAACGCTGATTTAAAAAGAAAAACACACACACGGGAAGACATGAGTTTGGCATTTCTCTGGAAAATAGCAATAATCTGGTCAATTTGTCCCCAGTCAAATGTCAAATGTTTCAGTGGAGGGATTCCAAGTAGATTCTGCCCAGTGAATGGATTCTCTACTGCCAGCCACATGCAGAGACCTTAACAACTCCACCCATTTGAGTAACAAGTATGCAATTAGATCCTGGTTCAGTGTACCCGCTGTGAGGTGGCCTTAGGTTTAATAATAAATTGTGTTGTCCCTGTCTTTTCTAAGCGTGTTTCTTTATCGTTCGGTACTTCTTTGCATTTTACACGCTTGGCAGTCACCTTTGTGGTCTGGATTGGCCTTAGGTTTGCCTTCTCGGCATAAAACTCGAAGAACTAACTAAATGGTTAGATTTACGATCTGTGGGTGCTCTACCAGCAAGAGACATAGATTCTTATGAGCCCATGCTTCCAGGGCCTCATAACAACCTATGCCTCTTGCAGAAAAAAAAAAACAATCTGTGGATGTACGTCTGTGTCATCATCCACCAGTCGAAGCAGGTATCTACGTCGCTCTGGAACGCTCGTGTTTCGGTCATCGACAAAGACAATTATAGATCACAGACTGAAAGTCAGACGACATTTATTGATTCAGGAAGTTCACGGATGTAAATAGGACAAGCACGAGGCACAATGACCAAAAGAACTCACACGGATCTGTGCCTCGCTCGGTCTGATGACATTTGCGGAAGAGGTTGCAGACATTATTGGTTTCGTTGATCTCCGTAATTAGCATCACTAAAACGTCAAAGCTGAAAGCAGACATCGACGATCGGTTAAACTTATAGCTATTAGTTTTTTTTCTTATTCAACGCTTCGTAGATCGATGCTGAAGTTTGAGGTAGCCTTACAGTAATGGTTACCAAAAATGGTCTCTGAAACTGAAACACCAAAACAAAATCGCAAGAAAAATATTAGAATCCAATCCAATCCATGTCCTTTTATTGAGTACGGTAGCATCCATAGATAATAATTATGATCGTGGCGCTTTTTGTGTAAAGGGGTAAGAAGAGCGAAGGAGAATAAAGTGAAGGTGGGGGGGGGGGAGGGAATGGGAGGGGGAGGAAGGTGTGTGTGTGTGGGGGGGGGGGGGGGCTAAGATAGACAATTCACATGTAGAAGTCAGCAAAGCCATGGCTCCAACTGACAACGGAAGGACTGGATATTGTCTGCATTACGGAGGGCGTCAGGCAGGTTGTTGGTCCACAGGGTCGGGGAGACATTTTTAAAAGCTCGAGCACCTGACCTTTTCTTGCCAACACCGTCTCCCAGGCCATGGATTGTGAGTCTGGACTGTGATGAAGATTGCAGCCCAGTAAGCAGAGGTCCTCGGGACGACGATGCCGCAAGGCGACCGTGGACGGCCAGAAGACGTTTTGGTACTGGGGAGAGACCTAGTGGGAGTGTATTGTTGGACGATTCCTTACAGATGCTGTGGAGCGTGGCCTGGGGAGAGACCTAGTGGGAGTGTATTGTGGGACGATTCCTTACAGATGCTGTGGAGCGTGGCCTGGGGAGAGACCTAGTGGGAGTGTATTGTTGGACGATTCCTTACAGATGCTGTGGAGCGTGGCCTGGGGAGAGACCTAGTGAGAGTGTATTGTGGGACGATTCCTTACAGATGCTGTGGAGCGTGGCCTGGGGAGAGACCTAGTGGGAGTGTATTGTTGGACGATTCCTTAATAATAATAATAATAATAATAATTATATTTATAAAGCGCAAACTCCCTGCAGTGCAGGCTCTAAGCGTTGTACAATGCAAATCAAAGTTAAAACCTAAACACAAATCAATAAACAAAAAACCCCACAAAATACAAATATTACAATACAAATTCTAAAATTAACAGCATATAAACACACCCAATGCACAAACAACCATCGCAACAAGGACTGGCACAGGATCATCACGATGTTATTGTGAAACAGAAAAGAGACTGGAATTTAGTAAGACAGAGTAGTGAGCCTGGAAAAGATGAGTTTTAAGCTGACTTTTGAAAGAAATTACTGTCGGGGCATCACGAATGTGCTTCGGAAGCGAATTCCAAATGACAGGGGCCTGGAAACAAAAGGACCTTTGACCAAAGGACTTTGTATTTATTTTCGGTACTTTCAAAAGTTTTTCACTGCTAGAACGTAAGGTGAGGGAAGCTTGATAAGTAGTTAACATACTGGAAAGGTAGGGAGGCAATGTACCATCGAAATGACGGAAGGCGAAAGTAGCTACTTTGTATTCAATCCTAGCTTTGATGGGAAGCCAGTGAAGTTGGTACAACAAGGATGACACATGATCATTTTTTGATTTCTGAAAAATGACGCGAGCTGCACTGTTTAATATTCTCTGAAGTCGAGCCAGTTCTTCAGATGGCAGACCAGCAAACAAACAATTACAATAATCAATGCGGCTCAAAATCAGTGAAGACACAAGCTGAGTGGTGGCAGACTGAGTCAGGAAAGATCTTACAGAGCTGATTTTCTTCAGCTGGAAATAGGCTGCTCTACAGATGGAAGTGATATGGTCATGCATAGACAAAGTAGAGTCCAAAAGAACACCAAGGTCACGAACACAGCGTTTGAAAGGTATGGCAGCTTCACCAACAGTCAAGCTGCTGCAGGTGACATGGGAAAGAGTGTGATGTGACGCGACACACATTGACTCAGTTTTGCCACCATTCAGCATGAGCTTGTTCATTAACATCCATTTTTTAACAGATGATATACAGAGTTCCACTTCCTTAATTACAACAGGGACATCACATGGCTTGGAGTCCCTGAGCAGCTGTGTGTCGTCGGCATATTTATGGAAACCACAACTATGCCGACTCACAACAGATGACAAGGGTTGAGAATACATTGAAAACAGTACAGGCCCCAAGACAGAACCCTGGGGCACGCCGCAACGCAGGGGGAGTGGTTTGGACTTTACACCTAGAACAGTCACACACTGAGAGCGGCCTAACAAATAGGAGGCAAACCACCGTAAGGCAGTGTCAGTTATGCCAAAAGTACACTGCAGACGTCTTAAAAGAATGTCATGATCGATGGTGTCGAAGGCAGCCGACAAATCCAGTAGGCAAAGAATAGAGACTTTTCTCTGGTCAGCGGATGACAGTAAATTGCTGACAACATGAAGCAGGGCGGTTTCGGTGGAATGATTCCTTACAGATGCTGTGGAGCGTGGCCTGGGGAGAGACCTAGTGGGAGTGCATTGTTGGACGATTCCTTACAGATGCTGTGGAGAGTGGCCTGGGGAGAGACCTAGTGGGAGTGCATTGTTGGACGATTCCTTACAGATACTGTGGAGCGTGGCCTGGGGAGCGACCTAGTGGGAGTGTATTGTTAGACGATTCCTTACAGATGCTGTGGAGCGTGGCCTGGGGAGAGACCTAGTGGGAGTGTATTGTTGGACGATTCCTTACAGATGCTGTGGAGCGTGGCCTGGGGAGCGACCTAGTGGGAGTGTATTGTTAGACGATTCCTTACAGATGCTGTGGAGCGTATCCTGGGGAGCGACCTAGTGGGAGTGTATTGTTGGACGATTCCTTACAGATGCTATGGAGCGTGGCCTGGGGAGAGACCTAGTGGGAGTGTATTGTTGGACGATTCCTTACAGATGCTGTGGAGCGTGGCCTGGGGAGCGACCTAGTGGGAGTGTATTGTTAGACGATTCCTTACAGATGCTGTGGAGCGTATCCTGAGGAGCGACCTAGTGGGAGTGTATTGTTGGACGATTCCTTACAGATGCTGTGGAGCGTGGCCTGGGGAGAGACCTAGTGGGAGTGTATTGTTGGACGATTCCTTACAGATGCTGTGGAGCGTGGCCTGGGGAGAGACCTAGTGAGAGTGTATTGTGGGACGATTCCTTACAGATGCTGTGGAGCGAGGCCATGGACACACTGGTATGCTAGGGAATGTTTTTTTTTTATGTGGATGCATAGATGGGCAGCTTTAGGGACTGGAGTGATCTTTTTGCAGTTTACGTTTTTGTGACTATTCTTGCAGCACCGTTTCGAATTCTCTGAAGCCTCTTCAATGACGGCCCCAGAGAGCGGCATTTCAGTAATCCAGCCTGGTCGGCATGGAGTGTCACTGCGATGGTATTAGCAGCACTCTGGTTTAACCCATATTATACTGAGGCCAAGAGCTTCATATTTGTACACTGCCATAATATGCAAGCTACATTATAGTACTTACAGATAAGGAAATTTATTTCACACACTGGTGTTTTCCGAATGATAACGGTTAGGTATGGTCGAATTTAGCCGAGTGATCTGAGACCCATGCAGCAGGCCCTTATGACAGAGCCTGTATGTGCTGACAGGTTCGCATCCTGCATCAACGAGGAAGTCTAAATTTCGTAGTATGTTGGACATCGTGTAAAGATGAACATTTACTGCCATTGTGCTGCTGATGTCCCGGGCTACGTTTTGGCATACGTTTGTGCACTTTTGCCACCGGACATGAAAATTATGTGGATTCTTCTATTCCCGAAACCGTTTACCATTACAGTACACTACCAGCATTGCTTGGTTGAAACCAGCTCACCGTTGTTGTCACAGGCCAAGCATTCCAATGCTACAGCTGAGCCTGTCCTCAACAGTGCATGTGTACTCACCAGTCCTCAAGTGCTGGATGTTTCTGTGCCTCCCAAGTTAAGTGCAACTGTACCAGAGTTCCAGAAGATCAAGTACTCTCGCTCTGTACTTCATAGTTTGAGACATACCTCTGTACTTCACTCGGATTCTGACTTGAGCAGAACACTGCGTATGTTACACATCCATACACCAGAGCCCACTCCGTGTGTTCTCAAAAGATGCAAGCGACGTCCCTTTAGGGGCGGGCGGGAGAAGGAGATACATGGGCGACCCATCCCAGTTCATGTATCAGTGAACACAGCATGACTTCTCTACCCTTGACCATTTTACCCTTGCCTCTCATAGTGATGTTGTGCAAGTTGAGATTTCGTCTCCTGCAACTGGACAGTCAGGTAACCTCATCCACATTGACACTAAGCCTCGTGATAAGCATTTTGTCATGTGTACCTTCAATGCGCAGTCTGTGGGTCAATGAGACAATCGAACTGACATTTGTAATATTGTCTGCGATAAAAATGTGGACATTCTGTTCATAACGGAGACACGACTTAAAGGCCAGGGCGACGAAGCCAAGTGTGCGGACTTACCCAGCCTGGTTACACCCTCAGATCATTTTCTCGTGTTTCGCGTGGTGGAGGTATAGCCATTCTGATGCGAGATTGTCTGTTGGACAAGGTCACAGTCAAATCCGCCTTCCCCTTCCTACACTCATCATTTGACCTGGTACAAGTGACACTTAATGTCCCACAACATGTTCATTTCTTCTGCTAATATTGACCACCCCCCAGCAGAAAGAATAAGCTTACAGACACTGTCTTCTTCAGCAAGTTTGCTGATTTCCTTGAACATTGCAATGCATTGAGTGGAACCTTGTGATTGTTGGCGTTTTTAACATTCACTAAGACTGTGCTGCCAGCACCAACACATCTCATGTCGTGGACCTGCTGCAGACTTTCAGTCTGTCTCAGGGTGTGCACCAGCCGACTCACAACAAAGAAAACATACTTGACTGGGTTGTGTACAGACAGGAGGATTCTATTTTTCGGTTCGCCTGTGTCAGCCATGCCTTGTCCTCCGGTCATCTTCCTGCCACGTTCCTGCTGGATATTGCAAAGCCTCGTCCGCCCCCAGTCTTCAGGATCACAAGGAACTTGAAGGGGATCGACCGGGACAAGTTCAGGGCCGATGTCGCCGCTTTTGTCTCTGGCCACCCACACGCCTCGGCGGATGAGCTGAACGCTGGACTGAGGACCCTTCTAGACCCACACGCCTCGGCGGATGAGCTGAACGCTGGACTGAGGACCCTGCTAGACCCACACGCCTCGGCGGATGAGCTGAACGCTGGACTGCCCTGCTAGACCCACACGCCTCGGCGGATGAGCTGAACGCTGGACTGAGGACCCTGCTAGACCCACACGCCTCGGCGGATGAGCTGAACGCTAGACTGAGGACCCTGCTAGACCCACACGCCTCGGCGGATGAGCTGAACGCTGGACTGAGGACCCTGCTAGACCCACACGCCTCGGCGGATGAGCTGAACGCTGGACTGAGGACCCTGCTAGACCCACACGCCTCGGCGGATGAGCTGAACGCTGGACTGAGGACCCTGCTAGACCCACACGCCTCGGCGGATGAGCTGAACGCTGGACTGAGGACCCTGCTAGACCAGCACGCCCCAGCTACTCGTCGCAAGCTTACCCAGCACCTCTCCACACCCTGGTTCCCATCTGTGGCGTCTCAATTGCACGCCTTAAATCAGGGGAGACGTCAGGCTGAGCGACTTTGGCTTAAGTCAGGACTGACAGTGCATAAAAAGATTTTCAGTTAGTTGAAGCACAAAGTAACGCGTCTGACAGACCATGCAAAAATTGTGTTTTATTGTTCTAAGGTTGCTGCTGCTGGTACATGCAAAGAATTGTTTTGCATTGCCAACAGCCTTGTGGGAAAGTTCCGGTCTGTTGTTCTTTCGAGCACCCATCCACCCCAAGTTCTTCTAAAGCTTTTCTCAGATTAATTTAGTGAGTCAAAAGCATCCGTGACAATATTGATAAATGTGCCTATGTTCTGAAAAACTGTCCATCTGCAGACGCCTCTTTTTCAGGTCTGCCTCTGACATGTTTTTGTCTTTGAACGGAAAACTTTGTGCATGAAACCATGAGTAAGATGTCACCCAAAACGTGTGACCTCGACCCTTCTCTTATACTTGAATGTTGCGGATAGATTGCGCCAGCTGTCATATAAATTGTAAACAAGTCTTTTAAAACAGGTGTTGTCCCAGCATGTTTTAAAACTGCCTTTGTAAAACCTCTCTTAAAGATGCCCACTCTTGACCCAAATGATCTGAAAAATTACAGACCTGTATCTAACCTCACATTTCTTTCAAAATTACTAGAGAAAATAGTTTTGTCGCATTTATTCGACCATATGAAAAGTAATGACCTCAGGCACGTTTTCAATCCACCTACCGCCCCGGGCACAGGACGGAGACGGCGTTGTTTCATGTCGTGAACGACCTTCTAACAGCCAGTGATGAATATAATGTTTCTGTTCTGGCCCTTCTTGATTTAAGCGCTGCTTTTAACACGATAGATCACCAGATTTTCATTAAACGTTTAGACTCTGTTTTTGGCATCATGAGTACCGCTTTACACTTTTTTTAGTCTTACCTCTTTGGAAGAAAGCAAGTAGTGTCTGTGTTGGGAGTAGAGTCCAATCCCCCTGAGCTTGTTTACGGTGTTCCCCAAGGCTCTGTGTCGGGTCCGATCCTTTTCACGCTGTCTACCCAGCCTTTATCTAGTGTTATCAAACGTCACTCTGTTTCTCACCATTTTTATGCTGATGACACAGAGCTGTATGCCAGTGCCCAACCCAAACATGTTAGTCAGATATTTCAATCTTTTAGTGTCCTGTGTCACAGACGATCAGAATTAGACCACACAGAACAAATTACAAATGAATAGTGACAAAACTGAGGCCTTAAGATTTTCTTGTTCAAGCTCCACCGATCTCCAAGACTCGATCAGGGTTGGTCAGAACAGTATCCCCTTTTCTGAGTCCGCCCGTAATCTTGGTGTTATCTTGGTGTCAACAAGGTTTGCCAATGTTTCTTCTTTGAATTGATGAAGATTAGTTTAATTTGAGACACCTTCTCGCTACTGGAGCAACTAAAACGCTTGTTACCTCCCCTGTCCTTTCCCGCATTGATTTTTGTAATTCCCTTTTGGCTGGTGTTCCTCATAATCTTCTTGATAAACTTCAAAGAGTTATGAACTGCTCTGCCCGCCTAATTTACAGAGTACCGAAACGTGAGCACATAACACCCTTACTTGTTGACCTGCACTGGCTGCCTGTATCTCAAAGAATTGTGTTCAAGGTTTCTATTATTTGTTATAATGCTATTACCGGATCTGCTTCCCCATATTTGACCGACGTGGTTCATATATACACGCCTTCAAGATGCCTCCGTTCAACATCAGACACGCGTATTTTAAGGGTTCTTAGGTGAAAGTATTCTAGCCAGGCTCAGCGTGCCTTTTCGTATTTCGATCTAGTCACCTGGAACGACCTTCCAGCCCATGTCAGACATGCCCCAACTCTGTCTGCTTTCAAATCACTGCTCAAGACTTTTCTGTTTTTTATGCGTATAGTTAGATGCGTTTTCAGTGCGTTAACAATCTTTGTCAGTAACTGTTCTTGTAACAGTGTGTGTGTGTGTGTGTGTGTGTGTGTGTGTGTGTGTGTGTGTGTGTGTGTGTGTGTGTGTGTGTGTGTGTGTGTGTGTGTGTGAGCTTTTGATATGTGTCACTTTAGTTTTTGCAACATTTATTGTAGCGTTTTCTTTCTTGTACTTTTTGTTCTGTGATTTTTGATCTTGTAAAGCGCTTGGAGCACCATTCATTTGGAGGTTTTGCGCTATATAAATGTACATTATTATTATCTAGTAAACTCCGCAGGGTATCAGGGTTACACGCTGAATAGCTGCAGTATTGTCGTCATTCAGTTGTAACTTGTTGCTTGTCATCCGGATCTTCAAGGTTGATCAACATGCTTCCAAGTTTAACCGGTTCAGTCCCGAAAAAATTCGAACACCACCCGACTACAAGAGTTTCGGAGTTGCGGGGGCTTAGGAGGATCTACCCCCATTGCTGACACCACCTCCTTGCATGTTCCAGAGACAGCTAGGGCTTGTTGGTGTTGAATCAACGAAGATTGCAGAACCACAGCCTGCGGAAGCTGGCACTGAACAGTTAAAACAATGCTGCAACTTTACAATCCAGACCAAAAAGGTGACTGCCAAGCGTGTAATATGCAAAGAAGTACCCAACGGAGAAGAAACACGCTTAGAAAAGACGGGTACAACACAATGAGATTATGCTGAATGTTGTTAAAACATTCAGCCCTGACGCACTACAGCAGGAGATGGGTCGACCATGATAATTCAAGGGTGTTGCCAGATTAGCTTGGCGCCTAATCTGGCACTACCCTTGAATTATCATGGTCGATCCATCTCCTGCAACTGGCGTACCCGTCTTTTCTAAGCGTGTTTCTTCTCCGTTGGGTACTTCTTTGCAACTTTACAAATATTCACCATTTTTTTTCCGAAGCATTTTCCGCTGTCTTGAAGAATATTTAATTTTGGTTTAACTCATTCAGCCCGACATCCGTATTTCTCAAATTTGGGAGGCGTCATTTAATGACTATGCGCCAGTTGCAGGAGATGGATCGACCTTGATAATTCAAGGGTAGTGCCAGATTAGCTTGGCGCCGACAGGCGCCAAGCTAATCTGGCAACACCCTTGAATTATCATGGTCGACCCATCTCCTGCTGTAGTGCGTCAGGGCTGAATGTTTTAACAACATTCAGCATAATCTCATGCACTTTGCGTTTTGGAACTTTACAGGCTGTGTAGGCCGATTACTATTGGTTTTAGTTTAGGATTTTGAGGACACAGCATTACAAAACTTAAATTGTTTTGTAAGGAAACATTTCAATTTCCGTACATGTCCTCCTTTGACGCTAATGCACAAATCAATATCAATGCACATTTCTCAATATCATGTTAAAGTTTCATTGAACAGGAACTATCTTGAGAGTTAACATTCACTGATGAAAAGGATTCTCAGTGTTGGCCGTACCTTATCTAAGACTTTACTACCGTTCTTTTCACAAGTAGCATGAGTTAGCACATGTAACAGAGGAGTTGTTATACTGCTCCACTTGCGCAGGGGGAAGCCTCCAGCATAGCCGACGAGTAGAAAGCAGAAACATTTTTCGTTTTACGACAATCATTCTTTGCGGTGCATTCGAAGCATACAAAAATCATTTGTCAAGGAACATTTATAAAAGAGATGTTGTGAACCAGTAACCTTTACTGCTCGTTTTGTGTACCATTAACCCCTTCAGAGCCGACAAAAATAGAACACAACCCATCTGCAAGAGGCATAGATCCTCATGGGCCCCCGCAATTGCGGTGGCCCATGAGGATCTATGTCTCTTGCTGAAACTTTTTTTTTGTATCGTGTTCTTTTGACGGCTGAGTTTGCAATGATTTCAAAAATAAAATCCGCGTCTACTGGCAGTGAACTGGTTAAGGCATCTTTTTTTTTCTGGCATGTTTGGTAATCTTGTGTTTTGCAGTGTTGCCATATGCAGACAAGTTGAAATCAAATCCGATTTTTGGATTGCGTAATCCTGCCTGGAGATCCATCCAGGGCATGTGCACCATATTGACCACAAATTAAAAAAAAAAAAAAAAAAATACCCTGCATGAAATCATCCGCGCTTAATGTAGATTCTTACATTTGTTTGAATTGATTCAGTCAAACCCAATCTGAGTGAGTGTTTTCGGCGTCTGCTATCATTTCTTCTTCTTCTTCCAGTCAAGTACATCCCTCTTTATAGAGTATCGCGTACTGTGCGATTTATTATTTATTCCCTACATGTCTACATGCACAGACATGCAGTCTCAACCACAATGAAGTAGTAGACTAGTAACCCAATAAGCAAAGGACCCTCCGGGCCGTCGTCGGTCGCAGTGGGCCCACTGTGACCGACGTCGGCCCGAGGATCTTTGGCATAGTGGGACTGGAAAGACGCGATGGGCAACAGGCACGATGATTAGTTATTTGGATTTAAAACTGAGCAGCGACTAAGGCCACCTCAGGGCGGCGGGATCTGGCCAGCCAGACTTAAAGCACGCACGATGGTATTATACACACCAGTGGCTACGGTGGCTCAGGAGAAAAAAATGCCTGTTGTTGTCTTTTATTTTGTATCATCATTCCGCTAACAAACACAAGATGTCCTAAGAATTAAGCTGACGACAAAACTGACGACTGGAATGCCTGTGAAGAAAGTTGGTCGCTAGGTCATCGCATTAACGGTCATGCCAGGCTCCTTCATGCCCTGCCACTGTCGGGCAGGAAACGCCTGCCAAATGCCTGTCATACCTGTAATTGCGTGTCTTACCTAGCCATAGTCTGCACTAGGTCTACGGATCTCGATACTCTCCTCCTCCTCATCCTACGAGCATCAAAGTCTTTAACGACCAAAAGCCACAACCGTCCAAAGAACATGGATACAAACTGTTCCCAGCGACTGCGGGGGCTCATGCGGATCTATACCTCTTTCAGTTGGCAGTGCTAAGGTAACTTCATCTCAGTGTATGTGTGTGTATGTGTGCGTGTGTGTGTGCGCGCGCGCGTGTGTGTGTGTGTATGTGTGTGTGTATGTTTATAGCCGACGTTTGTGAAAGGGGTTAACACTTTCACTGCAGAGAAAATGTGAACACCACCCAATAGCAAGAGGAATAATAATAATAATAATAATAATAATAATAATAATAATAATAATAATAATAATAATAATAATAATAATAATAATAATTTTAAAAAAAAAACGGTTATTATAATAGGCGCTTTACCGAATTATGCGAAACGCGCTGAGTCGACACTTACATGCAGTCGTCTGCCATAATTATATGTGTTTTGTCTGAACACCGCAATCAGCCGCAAAATAAATGTTTTGTTTTGTTTCGAACTGGGTACCTAAATTATATTGAGCAACATTTTGCTTTATATAGTTCCGATAACCGACAGCTGTGATTACTTGACCCGAATAAAACGTCCTTGTCTTACGACTCGGACATGTTGATTCGGGTCTCGTAATCACATCTGCCTGTTATCGGCACTATATCAAGCAAAATGTTGCTCCGTATAATATAATATCTGTGTGTACGTGCGTGCATGTTGGTGACACAGAGCAGAAATAGGTATGGGATTATGTGTGCTGTTCTGTGATTTCGAACCTTACTGCCCCACCAGAAACAAA
Organism: Semisulcospira habei; assembly: GCA_036245525.1. Lineage (NCBI taxonomy): Eukaryota > Metazoa > Mollusca > Gastropoda > Semisulcospiridae > Semisulcospira > Semisulcospira habei. The sequence goes on along the minus strand of BTPG01000002.1, from coordinate 289,274,279 downwards.
TATATGAAATAATATGCAGGGTCGTTTTGACACATGTGTGTGCGGGTCTGTGATTTGGGACCTTACGGCCTTCGACCTACCTGATCAAAGTCTCTGAAATGGAACAATTTGTCATGCGCTTCTGCACGCTAAGAAGATTCATGACGATCTACGCATTTTGCAAGTGAAGAGGATTTAGTGAGAAACTGCAGATGCTGTCTGTTAACAGAAATGAGTTTGAGATGATGAATGGCATGGCCCTTGACAACAACAGAAATTGCACATTCCGTTCCGCACGAAACGTTTTCGCCGAGATAATCTAGGAATCTAGTCTACTGGAAGACAACCAGGGGGACGACATAAAACAACAGGAAAACATTAGAATGCAGCACAGCTACGGTATTGTGATGAGAAAGAAGCCAATGTTTATGATTAGACCAGGGTAGAGAGCCGAAACTTCATTTTAACTCATTCGGCCGTATTTCCCAAATTTTGGAGGCGTCATCTAATGACTATACACCAGTTGCAGGAGATGGATCGACCATGATAATTCAAAGGCAGTGCCAGATTAGCATGGCGCCTCTCGGCGCCATGCTAATCTGGCACTGCCCTTGAATTATCATGGTCGACCCATTTGCTGCTGTAGTGCGTCAGGGCTGAATGGGTTAAGTATCACCAGTACAGCACGTAAGCAGAGTATCGGCGCCAAAAAACACGCATAGTGGTTTTTTTTTAATTTTTATTAGTAGGCGTTCTGTCGGGCAGTATTACTATTAGGATAACTACAAGAACGAAGAAGAAAAAGAGAAACAACGATAAGCTCGGCGATGATGTTCAGCGCGTATATTCAAAACTAGTACGGAAAACATGATGTCCTTCATGATCTTTCGGTACATCTAGATCTTTGGGTACACCTAGCAGAATATATGTACATGCGTACTTGTAAAACGTTAAAACACATTAACCCGTTCTGTGCTAGCTGAAGCAAACTGTGTTTCTGCAATCTTCCAAAATCTTGCAAGACGAAAAACAAACAAACAAACAAACAAACAAACAAAAAACCTAATATATATCCCAGGAACATGGATTCAAAATCGTGTCGGTAAGAGACATAGATACCCATGAGCCTCTGCAATTGCAGGGTCTCATGAGGATCTATGCCGCTTGCAGGTGGCTGGTGTTATAATCGGAACAGGTTAACAATGTCCGTCGAAATCACGGACCAAATTAATGCCAGTATTGCTTTGTTTTATGTTGAGAATTTGACAAAGGCAGGAGTTCTCTCTTAAGCGGTACGTAATCTTTCTGTATGTACACTATCAGTGTTGCAGGCACTACAACTTGCCGGTAAGGTGATAAACGGTTCCGAAAGTACTGAAAGAACCATACCAGCTCATAAAGCCTTTACAGGTTACAACAGGATGGGGATCGGCCGTGATAGTTCAAGGGTGGTGTCAGCATAGCTTGGCGCCTGTAGGCTCCAAGCTATTCTGACACCACCAACTATCATGGTTGATTTGTCTCCAGATCTGTGATGTAGACCTGAAAGGACGTCTCGAAAAATTGATAATTTCGTCTTCAGAATGCAATCAACCAAGGGCCTACTCATACTCAAAAAATGTTGCAAGCATAGAAAAAGACACAACAACTGCAGCTTACTTTGGCATGAGGACAGTTTTTGTCCTCCACTGATGCCCTAATAGGATCAAAACGTGATTGTACTAGTTAGCAAGAGGTATAAATATAATCCCTTCACCGCCGAGAAAAAATGAACACAACCCAACCGCAAGAGGTATAAATCCTCATGAGCCCCCCCGCAATTGCGGGGGGCTCACGAGGATCTATGCCTCTTGCTGAAGACATTTCGCATCCATGTTCCTTCGAATTCTAGTGTTCTGTAATGCTGAAATGACAAAACTTCTCCACAAAAAAAAAAAAAAAAAAAAAAAAATATGTGTCCATTGGCAGGGATGAGGAAAAAAGCTCTCGTGTCAATCTGTACACAACACTGACTGGCGACCAGGACTAAATCGCGCTGCCTTACCATTTTTCTCTGGCGGACACCACCTAGTGTGCAAAGTGCTTTCGGGCCGCCGTGGACCCTAGGACCTTTAGCGCACTGGGCATGCCCCTTCAATGCATTTGCGCTCTTAGTCCACCGCCTGAGAATGGTTATTTTGACCTTTCATTCCAGGTTCTAGATATTAACCTTTAGGGAAATGCGCTTCGTTTCCTGCTCGGTTCTTGAAAAATCACGCGTGTGGTGGTCTGTGATTTTGGACCTCAATGAAAGCCGTAAGGTCCAAAGTCACAGACTACCCCGCATAATTATCAAAATCATGTCAGTTGGTAAGTCTGTTTGGTTTACACTTCGCATCTCCGCTGCCTACTTGATAAAAAAAAAATGTGGATTAAGCGTTTATTCAGGTCCAGAGTTCAAAGGTGCCGCACAACCAGCGCCCCTGTGTAACCCCATCTAAGCACAGTTCCGCTGTTGTTGTCTCCCCCTGCTGAGAAGGGTGCGCACGTATTGAAGTGTATGGCGTTTGCCCCTAATTCTTTGCAGGGGACAAAAGAAGGGTTTTGGTGCAACTACAAGAGACTAAAAATATTGTCTCTGACAGATTTAAAGCTGCAATGCCGGAAGACCCCCGTGGCCGTGAATGAGGACAAGAAGAGGCATAGATCCTCAAGAGCCTGTGCAGATGCAGGGGCTCATGAGGATCTACGTCTCTTGCTTTGAGTGGTGTGTGCTGTGTTATGGCGTTGTAGAGGGTTGAGAATAGTCCGCGGCTGCTCATCATGCATGTGAGCCTACTTGTCTAGGGTGAGGACTAGAGCATAATGATTAACTCGAAGCACTAAGAACATGTTTTCACAGTCGATCCATTTCACTGGAAGTGAAACAGGTAAGTATAAGGCAAAAACTTGTTTTTCTTTGTTCTAGTTTTTCAGCAATTGTTTGTGTGATCGTTTCTTTCTGTTAATTTTTTTGTGTGATCGTTTCTTTCTGTGAATTGTTTGCATGTTTTCTTTGCTTGTTCATTCCTTTGTTTGTTTGTTTGTTTGGTTGGTTGGTTGGTTGCTTAGTTGGTTCGTTGGTTCGTTAGTTGTTTCCGTCGTTCGTTGGTTCGTTTGTTTGCTTGCGTACTTCCATGCTTGCTCGGTCGGACGGTTGTTGTCGTTATTATTGTCGTTGTTGTTTTCGGGGATAGGAGGATAGGATGGGCTGGTAGCGGTTGTCTTTCAGTTATTGTGAAGATGGTTTGAAACGCATTTTCTAATCACCATCATATTTCCTCTGTCCCCATAAATGTTAGTAATGTCTACCTTGTTTTACAGTAGGTCTCTTCCTTATTGCTCGTGGTCGGGCTTTATTGGAGATCTTGTTTGCACTAAAGTGTAGCGAAGCACGGATCGAAGCAAGCGTATAAATCCTAAGGAAATCTGCGGTCTGGTTTATAGACACAATTATCAGTTCTGCACTTTGTTTTCCTTACAGCATCTGCTTGGGAACACGTGAATAGTGAATATCTTTACTGTTTGCAAAAAAAATGGAGGCATATACATTTCGGGTGAGAGGCGCTCGTTGCCTGCGGGGCCACGAGTTGGCCGATGTCGACCCCAGAGTCTTTTGCATACTGGGGTTCCATCATGTGTGTGTTCCTAGTGTAATGGCGTATTTTCACCCTTTCCTTGACACTGGACGCAGATTGTTTATCTGAATTCTTTGTTAACCCATTCTGCCCTAACGCACCACAGCAGGAGATGGGTCGACCATGATAATTCAAGGGTAGTGCCAGATTAGCTTGGCGCCTGTCGGCGCCAAGCTAATCTGGCACTACCATTGAATTATCATGGTCGATCCATCTACTGCAACTGGTGCATAGTCATTAGATGACGCCTCCAAATTTTTGGAAATACGTGCGCCGGGCTGAATGAGTTAACTCAACTCAAAGAAACTTCAATCGACTAGAAAACATGGATGCAAAGTGGGTTCATCAAGAGGCATAGATCCACATGAGCCCCCGCAACTGCGGGGGCTCATGTGGATCTATGCCTCTTGCTGACCCCAGCAACCACTGCGTCTCATGATGATATTTATACGCCTCTGATACTTGGGTTCTCACACAGTCGATGAGTTAATCGTTGCTGAAATTTCGATACACCCCTCGGGATGCAGAACAGAAGTCGATCTTTAAAGTCAGCAATAGGCATAGATTCTCATGAGCCCTTGCATCTGCAGGTGCGCGTGAGAGTCTATGCCTCTCGCATATCATCTGGAAGGGCTTAGCTATAATAAGAATGAAATCTACTCGGGTATCGCTTACTTGGCAAGCTGTCGCATGCAAACGGGAGACCGTGTTGTTTATAATCTATGGCGACGGGGTGCAACAACTGATAAAGTCGCATATATGTTTGAAACTGATCTCTATCGAATTGCTATCGATCCTTGCAATGTGAACCATATGGCGTGCGCTGTTAAATAACTTTTATGAAAAAATAATTGTACGAAGAATGATAATTTATAAAAAGAAGACGAAAAAAAAAAAAAAAAAAAAAAAGGCAAAAACTGGTTGGTCTGGGTACCTCGCTGCCATTTCTTACACTGTACACGTGCTTTCTCCGAGAGTAGTGTTGGCATGAGATAAAAGGTTAGTTAGTTAGTTTTTTGGGTTAAAGGCTCTGTAGGCGACTAAGGCAATCTCAAGGCGGAGAAAAAAAAAAAGGGAAGCATACACACGAACTATAGCATGTGAACGTAACTCGCTACCTGGGACTTGCCTCAGTGTTCAAATGACAGGTGGATATTTCCAGAAACATGCGGTGATTGATGATCAACATCCCACTAAGGAACCCAATCCGGGAAGCTGGCGTCAAAAATATATGGACGAAAAGGCAGTCAGCAAGGTCTCCTGAAGGTCAGCGTTAATTGCATTGCGTTGCATTGTGCCCGCCATGTGGAGAGTCCAAAGTGCACAGAGAGTTCTAGACGTCACATTATTAGTGAGGTTTCCTTTGCAACGAACGACTGCCAACAACGAACGAGAGCCAAATCGCGGCGGACAACCAGCTTGTACTATAAGCACACACAATACTCCAAACATCTCCAAGATGCATAGATCCTCATGAGCCCTCCGGGCTCATGAGGATCTACGCCTCTTGGAGATGTATTTAGTTTTGTCTGTCTGTCGTGATTTTGCTCTCGTTTGTTTTCGCGAGTCGTTTGCAGCAAACGAAACCTCACTAATGTCACCCAGACGAATGCAAAAACGATACTGAAAGACCAATAAAAGAACAGAACTGCATGCGAGTCCAGTGACATGTCTACAATGGTCATGGCCATAAATCAGATGGTCATATATTCATAAACCAAGGTCTACGGGTCACTTACGCATTGATTACAAGAAATCCCACATGCAACCAAGCTAGTATGTTTCACCTGCCCGACAACATATATCACACAGCTTCCTAGATGGCGCAACCAGAGGCATAGATCTTTCTTTGTCTTGCTCATGAAGATCTAAGAATGACACTCAATTGCTTGTGTGTGTGTGTGTGTGTGTGTGTGTGTGTGTGTGTGTGTGTGTGGTGTGTGTGTGTGTGTGTGTGTGTGTGTGTGTGTGTGTGTTAGTGTTAGCGGCGACCAAAGGGCGGGGGTGGGGCGTGGTAGGATATATAAAATTTGAAAACAAATTAGAAAATTATTGGTTAGAGGCGCCAAACTATTCTAGACTGCAGCGCCCCTGAGAGCCTCCTGAACCGTAACTCATTCAAGGGTTCCCCTCCCATTGCGCTGGCAACGCTATACGACACTTCCGCAGCTATTAATGCGGGGAGACTTGAATGAGTCGCTGCGTAGCATTCAGAGGACAGCTCCTGAATGTTGACATTCGACACCAGGTCCTTCAACGTGTTAGGCCGCAGTCAGAAATATATTGTCGCCTCCACCCCCAACCCCCTCCCCCGATTAGCACGTGCAGAAAATTGATCCCAATTCCGTGAAAATAGTATCCCGGGCAGCGCAAATATGGCATGTAATAGAATTGCGTGACAGGCGCCAATCCCTGAAGCGATCGGTTAGGTATCGAAAAAGAGATTGTTCCCTTAGCGATACCGGGGATCAGTTGCATGATACTGGCAGCAACTTGAAGCTGCTTTCTGGCTATATTCGTTCTGGTCACAGTTCGCAACTGACAACAACAACAACAACAAATATACGCAATGGTCGACGGACTGCTTCCTTTGGTTCACCACTTCAGTCAGAACACATCACAAGAGGAGATAGACCGACCACGATAGTTCACGTGTAATGCCATTATAACTTTTTTGTGTACAGTTTTCAGGGACAAATTTTAAACTTGCAGATATCAGTGGATTAGAAAAACGTCGGTCAATGTTTTCTTCCAGGGATCCTTTAAAAGAAAAGAAGTGGCCTTAAACAAACACTAAAAAATAATAGGGGAATAATATGTGGTTTCTGCAGAAAGAAATCTTCAAATTCTGGCCATAAAACTATATGCTAGAATAGATGGCCGTTTGAAAGTATCAGACACGTATTAACTTATTCAAGACGCCCCGTATCCATGGCTGCGGAAGTGTCGTATAGTTAACTAATTCGAGACGTGGCGCGTGCAGACGCTCGGCAACAAAGCCGCCTATCCGTATGTGTTACGCGTCGAATGAGTTAATACTGTAGCAATACATTATGGTATGTAATACATTTATGTACATAGACTGTGTGCTTTGTCATATTAATTACGCGTTTTCTTCACACCACCTTGTCATGCAACTTGACACGAGCAGAATCATGCCCAAAGGGCCCGACCTTAAATAGCGTAGTTTACCTTATTTGGCGGAAACTAAGCCCCGAACCGCTGCAAAAAAAATCAGCGGAAGGTTGCGTGCTGTCTGCCACTGACGCCTAGCTTTTTGACAGTCGGCAGGGATGCAACGCGCGCGGAAAAGGCGACTTAAACTGTGAAAAGGGGTCAGTTGAGCATGGACATCGATCTAGTCCTCATATGCAGACAGGTTTTGGCTTATTTTGAGGTATTTAACCCCTTCCCTGACAACGGACACTGTACATTTTGTTTCTGAAATCTGTGTTCACTGAACCGATCAAAAGACACAACTGTCTCAAGAACATGCGTGACACAAAGTGGTCTCAGCAAGAGGCATAGATCCTCATGAGCCCCACGCAGTCGCTGGAACTCGTGAGGATCTATGCCTTTTGCAGTTAGATCGCGCTGAGTTTTTTTGGGCAGTGAAGGGGTTAATAATGAATCCCTAAGGATGAATTTCTTACAGTAGGGAGGCGTCATCTAACGACTATGCACCTGTGGCAGGAGATGGATCGACCATGATAATTCAAGGGTAGTGCCAGATTAGCTTGGCGCCGACAGGCGCCAAGCTAATCTGGCACTACCCTTGAATTATCATGATCGACCCATCTCCTGTTGTAGTGCAGTCAGGGCTGAATGGGTTAGGACACTATGTCGACCATGATAGTTGAAGGTGGTGCCAGAACGGTGTCGAATTATCATGGTCAGTCCGCATTGTGTTGTAGTAACCAGTCCTGTCACTCAGGTTATTAACCCTATGGCTGACGGCAAAGTTTTTTTGTCTGATGATTCCTGCAGGAATCGCCTCGACAAAAAGCGCTACCGAAAGCAAATGGTTAATGCAAAAATCATCTCGACAAAGCCGATACCAACATCGAAACGGTTAATGCAGAGATCACCTACACAAAAAAGCGATACCGACAGCCATAAGGTTAATCCTATCCACAACAAGAGCTACCGACCGCCAAAGGATTAAACAAGTTATCAACTATTCATACTGCTCTCTCTCTCTCTCTCTCTCTCTCTCTCTCTCTCTCTCTCTCTCTCTCTCTCTCTCTCTCTCTCTCTCTCTCTCTCTCTCTCTCTCTCTCTCTCTCTGTATGTGCGTGGTGCGTGCGTGCGTGAGCGAATGCATGCATGCAGCAGTGTGTGGTATGTGTATGTTTACATGTCTATGTCACTTATGTAGTAGATGTAGCAACGGCAAGTTTGAAAACTGGTCCTGTTACCAATAACTTCTACCGTTGGAAAATAAAGGTTCATTGTTCATTGTTCATTGTTCATCTCTCTCTCTCTCTCTCTCTCTCTCTCTCTCTCTCTCTCTCTCTCTCTCTCTCTCTCTCTCTCTCTCTCTCTATACCTGCCTTGATGTACTGGCACGCGTATGGCGTGCGTGTGTTTGTGCGTATGTGTGTGTGTGTATGTGTGGCTGTGTGCATTCGTGCGTATGGGTGTGTGATCGTGTGTGTGTGTGTGTGTGTGTGTGTGTGTGTGTGTGTGTGTGTGTGGGTGCGTGCGTGCGTCTGTGTGCGTGTGTGCGTTCATGCGTGTGGTCACGTTATGTGATCGTGTGCGTGGTGTGTGCGTGGTCTGTCATAATGTGGCAGATTGCACACGCGTACGCGCACGCACGCACGCATGAGCGCAAGCACGCGCACACCATGTGCGCGATTTATGCAATTTATATGTTTGAATTTTTTATTCATAATTTTTTTTAAAATTCTCTTTAAAGGTTTTTTAACACATTTTCTTTCTTTTCTATCGCGCTATATTCATCAGTATTTTGTTTGCTAGCACATAATTGAATTCCTTAGAGTAGTGTGTGTGTGTGTTTGCGAGTGAACATGCGTGCGTGTGTATGTGTTTGACCTAGTTATGTTTTAGACCATTGTTTTGTTTATGAAAACGTTGATAAGTAGTTTGTAGCAACGGCAAGTTTGAAAATTGGTCTTGTAACCAAATACTTCTACCGTTGTAAAATAAAAGTTCATTGTTCATTGTTCATTGTTCATTGTTCTCTCTCTCTCTCTCTCTCTGCCCCACCCCCCCCCCCCCCCCCCCCCCCCCGCCTCTGCCGCCTACTAATCCCTCATGATATGGCGTTTGTTGCCTGTTAGGCTTTTAAACCTAATTACTAACTCTTTATGACTCCCTGCCAATCAAGTTTGTTAGTTTTAATGTTGAACAAACTTAACCCTTTGGCTGTCAGTAGGACTCATAAAACGCTACTGACAACCATGGGATTACATCTTGTCCTGAAGCCATTACACTTCTGTTCGCTTTTCAGGCCATCAACTTCAGTCATAACTTTCGAACCTGAAGCTATTTTAGGCTGGTTTCGTGAGAAACAACACGCACCTCGTCTAAGTGCAAGTTCTTTCCTTTTTCTTTGTAATCCCGTGTTTTCTTTTGTTCTGTCGCCTGTCTTCATAGCTTCCCATATAACCAGTTCAGCCGCTAAAAGGAATCTGGGACAAACCTCTGTCAGAACAAGAGTTATCAGACAATCTCTCCCGTAGATGAAAAACAAGGCGAAGCAGATTTTCAGACAACAAAATTCCACCCAAGTTATTTTCACACGTACACAGAGACAAAACACAGAGCTCACAAAGTGGACATATTTGCTAAACTATATGCACTTGCTACAGAACAAGACCAGCCCGGATAGCGCAGAGATAGTAGCTGATTAGCTTGGCGCTTTTAGCACCAAGCTAATCAGGCACTACCCTTTCGCCGCGCTGGTCGATCCATATCTTCCAGTTAGCACGCAGGAAGATCCTTTCTCGCAAAACAATGGTGGCTGGCTTAGTATGCGCTAGCGTCACAAAAAATAATGTCCTTTTACCCCATCGCCAGTTTCTGAAATCTTTCTTATTTGATCACCAAAGAGCACCAGGCGTCCAAGTAACACGGATGTAAAGTGGTCTCAGCAAGAGGCATATATTCGCATGAGCCCCCGCAACTGCGGGGGCTCATGAGGATCTATGCCTCTTGCAGTTAGACTGCTTTCATTCTTTCTCGGCAGTGAAGGAATTAACTCATTCTGCCCGCGACACACCACAGCAAGATATGGCTCGACCATGATAGTTCAAGGGTGGTGGCAGAATAGCTTGGCGCCTATAGGCGCCAAACTATTCTGCCACCACCCTTGAACTACTATGGTCGATATGTCTCCTGAACTGTAATGCAGTCCTCGCAGGTTAACTCCAAAATGTGGGTATTTTGTACCTCGGGCGCAATGAGTTAACAAGTAAGTAAGCAGAGGGGCTATTTGTGGCGGCATTCTGTCCCAGAATGTTGTTAGTGTGTATTCCATAAGTGTTGTCAGTTTGTTTTTTGTTTTTTTTTTACGGGAAGAAACTTTGGCCTAAATCAGTGTTACGTGCTGACAAGTGATGCGTGCTTTAGCGCCTGTACTTTGGAATACGTTCATGCCAACTGACATTGACTGTATTACACCTAACCCCTTAGGGGGCCGAGAAAAATTGAGCACCACATAACTGTAAGAGTCATAAATCCTCATGAACCCCCACAGTTGCGGGGGCTCATGAGGATCTATGCCTCTTGCTGACACCACTTTGAGTTCATGTCCCTGGGACAGCTAGGGTTCTCTGGTGTTGAATCAACGAAGATTGCAAAAACACTGTTTGGGTTAACCCATATCATACTGAGGCTAAAAGCTTCAAATCTGTACACTGCTATATCATGCAAGCTACATTATAGTACTTACAGATAAGGATATAGACCAATGGCTTTAGTTTAAGGATGGTGCCAGAATAGCTTGGCGCCTAGAGGAGCCAAGCTATTCTGACACTACCCTTGAACTATTTTAGTCAAACGTATTTCTCACACTGGTGTATTCCGAATGATAAGGGTTAACTGGCACTGAACGGGCTAACAGTAGCAGAACAGCGGTTTGAAGCCAGAAAAAGTGTCTTAGTTATGATAAAGTTAAATGGCTTTCCAAAGATTAAGGTCATTTTAGATAAATGTGAGTAGATTATTCCAGAACTAGTGAAAGGAAATTTTATTTCAGCCAACCCGGATGTAAAAGTAAAAGTATTAAAAAATTGAACGACTTACTGAAAGGGAGTATTTGTTTAACTCATTCTACCCCAACACCGAAATCCTTAAATTTTGCCGTTGTCCTCTTAAGACTGCATTGTAGTGCAGGACACAGATCGACCATGATAGTTCAAGGGTGATGCCAGAATAGCTTGGCGCCCATAGGCGCCAAGCTATTCTGGCATCACCCTTGAACTATCATGGTCGATCCTTATCTTGCTGTGGTGTATCTGGGGTAGAATGAGTTAAGGCCAGTAAAAGTGGCTAATTTAATTTGAAGGCAAATGGATTTCTAAGTAGCTGTCTTTTTAGAGGCATACTGATTTGTAGGGGGAGACTGAAACAGAAAAATAAAGGTAAAGTGCAGAACGTTCACTCGTCGACTCGGGTGTGTTTTGTTGTTTTCTATTCAACGACGGGCTGTAGTGTTGCGATGTTCTGTCCGCCCATGTCATTAAATCTGTGGCAATATATACATTTAGATGACAAATGGGCCGTGCACCTAACAATTTCGCGTGACTGGCTGTGGATCTGGGGAAGCAGGTCAGATCAGCCGCCATGGCGGAGACCAATATAAGGGCAGATCAAAGGCATTCCAGTAATGTTATGGTCAATCCCTTTAGAGAGCCGTCATACCTGGCGCCCTCAAAATCCCATGACAGTGGGCATCTTGCGGGCGCCCTGCGTGTGACCGCTCTCAAAACGATTTACCGTCGAACGTCAGTGCATTAAACAACGATAATAAATAGTGTGCTGGTCTGTGATCTTGGTGTGCACTGGACTTACTTCTCGAAACCGTATGGCCCCTCAAAAACCAAAAAGCAGACTCCGACGTATGGCCGACTACGGCCCGAGGACCATGCTTTCTGGAATATGGTTCGACGTCAGAAAATACAGATGTGTGTAAATGCTCCACGCCTGTAACTGTAGATTTCCCTCTGGGACTCCTTCAGACTAGTTGGTATTCGTTCTAAAACTCCATGCGGTGTTGACTCAATCAAGTCTTTGCAACTGGAAATCACTGGGTTGAAAATAGGGTTTTGAAAAGGACGGTATTTGTGTTCGTGAAGCTTCATAGCTCATTAGTTTTCCATTTAAAACTTACTACTACGCGCACACACACAGACTGCTCTCTCTCTCTCTCTCTCTCTCTCTCTCTCTCTCTCTCTCTCTCTCTCTCTCTCTTTCTCTCTCTCTCTCTCTCTCTCTCTCTCTCTCTCTCTCTCTCTCTCTCTCTCTCTCTCCGGGCTGCATATGCGTACACTTCCTTGCGTACTATCCATTCTCAGTAAGCAAAAGACCCTCGGGCCCGCGTCAGCCGCAGTCTGCCAGTGCAGGGCTGTGTTTGAGTGTCGGCTGTCTCTGTGCCCAGCTGTGCGTGTGCCAAAGCAGGCCCGTGTTTTTTTTGTTTCCTTTTCTTGTGTTGGGGGGTGGGGATGGGGGGTGGGGGGTGGGGGTGGGGGAGGGTTGTGTTTACCGGGTAGGGAAAAAATCGAGGCTGTGGCATGCCCCGAGGTGGTACAATTGTACTTGTAATAACCCGGCAGCTCGACCGAGGACCTTTAGCCGGGAGGAAAACCGACTGACCCTCCAGCCCTCTCGTACGAGACAAAAGACAAACGCTGGCTCTATCAGCAGGATCAAACAGCAGCACGCAAGTGGTCCTCCGTGGTATCGGTTCTGTTTTTGACAGCCGCACGCCATTTCTGTCACACCTTTCACGTCAAACAGGGACTCATACCCAGGAGTAGGTGAGCTCATTAATTAACAAGGGCCGCATATACACCTAACTGGTTTTCCTGAATCCAGTCTGTCCGTCGATCGTTTGGTCTTTCGATCAGTTATCAGTGCAAACATGGCTGCAATATTTGTTGTTGTTTTGTAAAAATCGAATCAGCCAGTCAGATAAGGCAAGCAAGCACTTTATCTACCAACAGATCGGTAGATTGGTCGGTCACTCAGTCGGTTATTCATTGACCAACCGATCGGTCGCATCCATCCATCCAGGCATCCATCCAGGCATCCAGGCATCCATCCATCCATCCATCCATCCATCCATCCATCCATCCATCCATCCATCCATCCATCCATCCATCCAGGCATGCAGGCATCCATGCAGGCATCCATCCAGGCATCCAGGCATCCATCTATCCATTTCATGCCATGCCATCCCATCCCATGTATCATCCCACATCCCATCCCCCACCCCTCACCCCACCCCACCCCACCCCACTCCCCCACCCTCCCATCCCACCCCACCCTACCCCACCCCACCCCAACCCACCCCACCCCACCCCACACCATCCCACCCCATCCCACCTCATCCCATCCCATCCCATCCCATCCCATGCCATTCCATCGTATCCCATCCCATCCTATCTATATCCATCAAGTTAAAACGAACGATTGCATTATCAAGGTGTGTGCTGTATATGGCATGTTGATTTTGACCAAAAACTTACAATCATGGCGTGTATTAGAGGTGAGAAGTAACTCATTTACTCCATATGTCCTCCCCACTTGGTCGTTTATCCTACATGACAGATCGATTGTCTGACCATGGCTGATTGCCGATCACAACTCATGATCCGTTGATCCGGCGCCCTATCCTAAATTTCCTGCCTTTAAAAAATGCATCAACCTCTCCCAGAACAGAGGAGTGTTTTGCCTAGTTCACGGACGCTTCTTCCACTATTATTCGTCTTGCCCCCTTCACTGACGAGAACAAGTGAACAAGATCCAACTGTGAAAGAGACATAAATCCTCATGAGCCCCCGCAGTTGCGGGGGCTCATCAGGATCTATGCCTCTTGCTGACACCACTCTGTATCCATGTTCTTTGGCTGGATCTCTTTGGCGTTGATTTAACAAAGATTTCAGAAGCGCCATCTGCGAACTCTGGCATTGATGGGGTTGAACAGTGACACGAAGAGTGGGAGTAGTGGTCTGCACTAGCCTCTGCAGAGGTTATCCTGCAAAGTGAGTCCTCTGACCACGTGGTTCGTCTAACTTGCAAGAGGTATAGATTCTCATGAGCACCCGCAGTTGCGGGGGCTCATGAGGATATATGCCTCTTCATGACACCACTTTGAATCCATATTCCAGGGACAGGTGTTTTGAGTGTGTGTTTATTTTATTTTATTATTTTTTTTTTAATTTTATTTATTTATTTTTTTTTGTAGGAGGGGGTGGGGGTGGGGAGGGGAGGTTGAATTAACGAAGATTGCAGAAACACAGTCGGGCGTTTTTTGCTTGCGGATATGTTTGGGTGTCGATCATTGCTCCTGAAAATAATTTACACCCGAAACAAAATCCATATGACGAATGATGCATTTCGCTGGTTAGTGAACGAAAACACAATGTATACATGACGGAACAGACAATGATAACAGAGTCTTGTGGGTCTACAGCATGCTTTCTGACAGTGAACAGTTCTACCCTGTGATGTAACCTTGTGACAGTACGTCCGGTTTTGTGTAAAGCAAGAATTTCATTGCATTACAACGACAATTTTGCTATTCACAAAAATCGACTTTATGTCTTTTGCCATCACGTGGCTAAATCCGTCAAATTATACAGAACGATCATTTGGAAAGAAAATCCCAACAAAACAAGAAACACGCTAGGAAAGGGCAATTACAACACAGTTGTGTAATAGTTGTTTTTTTCCTAGCATGTTTCTTTCTTTGTTCGTACATTCTTTGCATTGGTGGTCACATTTTTAGTTTGGATTTCGATCTTTGGAGAATACGCATCAGCGCTCTAATTGTGTTGCCAGATCTCCATGACCTTCCAGAGAGGACATGTTACCGTAAAAACAATTAAAACATCATCGCGTGTTATTCTATTGTTTGGATGATTTTTGCTGTTATAGCTATATTTTGTATGTACTGTTGTGTTTCATTTTTGTGAGCCAACTGCAGATTTCTTTTTTAAAGCTTGTGGGTCTTCAGTCCTGGGGGTTGAATCAGCTTTTTCAAAATCCCAGAAAGCTGAATTTCAGCTTCGTCTAAACAGAACAGCCTTTCAGACAGCCTGTTTCATCTGCTACAGGCATACAACGGAAAGGGTCAAGAGAATAGGCAGCAGGAGCTCAAGAAAATCTATGTCTCTTGCTGGCCTTGAATCATTTCACATAGTCATTTCCAGTCATTTAAAATGTTTTGCATGGTCACTCATGAAGGCTGCAGGTGACTTTTTACGATGACTTTTTTTTTTTTTTAACTCAGTGTGTCCCAGGTTCGATATATCCACATTTTGGAATTGTCTTCTGAGGACTGCATTACGATTTAGGAGAGAGATCGAGCATGATAGTTCAAGGGTGGTGCCAGAATAGCTTGGCGTCCATAGGCGCCAAGCTATTCTGGCACCACACTTGAACTATCATGGTCGAGCCATATCTTGCTGTGGTGTATCAGGACTGAATGAGTTAACTCGCCTGTTTGACTGAACCTTGTAATTCTCAGAACACGTGTACGACAACAGAGCGTTCCATAAACGAACGATCTTATTATTCAGAAGAGCAAAATTCAAAACTTTATTCCCCCACAGCATCCTCCAAAAGAAATATTTCGCTTTTCACCTTCTTCTCATATAAGGACAAACAAATATATGAATCTGTAAATATTTCGACTTAAACGTGTATTTTTCTATATCTTATTCCATTTTTAGGGACATATTTCGACTTAAATTTGTATTGTTAATATCTCTTTTCCATGTTTTATTGACATATAATTTTATTTCGACTTCAACGTGTATTTTTATATCTTCTTACATTTTTATTTATCGATAAGTTACTATTACTATTGGTGAAGGCACATGTTGTCAAACTGAGTAACGTATTCTTACGCCTACGAACTCATTATTGATGTTTTGTTTCCTATCGTGTTAACCCCTTCACTGCCAGTGGACGCAGACAGAGTTTCTGCAATCTTCTATAATATACTGCCAAGGAGACACAGCCTTCCAAGAAACGTGGATACAAACTGGTGTCAGCAAGAGACATAGATCCTCATGAGCCCCCGCAATTGCGGGGGCTCATGAGTATCTGTGTCTCTTGCAGATGGATCTTGTTAGCGTTCTCTCGGCCGCGATGGGGTTAAGTATACGTTAAACGTCGACTATGCAACTGCCATCATCGACATGCACCTTCAACGTAGTTTAAAAGCACCCACTTGTTCGTTGTCTCACCCAGCTTTCTACTGTTCAGTGTATCTTGCGTTGTCTTGTACTGGAAATTAAAGTTGGATTAAATCAGACAATAAGCAAACTAGCTTTCCCATATCTTTAAGGCCAAAGGAAAACAAAACAATATGAGGATTTCATCCCAAAGTCTACCGTATTCTTGGAGCTCAGATGCGTTTATCTTTAGGAACATTCAGAGTTGTTCATATTTTTAGGGTTATTATGCTGATCCTTTTTGTTCCTCTCTGAGCCAACCCCTGATTAACACACGTCGGCTCACACAAATAAAGACGGACACACGGCGCTTTCCCGCGCCATTAGTACGCTCTGTGGGCTCGTGTATCGACAGGGGTCCATCTCCTTCTACTCTAACCCACCCTCTAATTCACACACACTTATCACACAGAAGTAACGACGGACACACGGCGATTCTCTCCATTCGTAAACTCCGTGGTCTGGCGTAACATAGCTATTCTAAAGAAAATAATCAAATAATAATATCACTCCTTCAGTTGCACATTCTTCGCATGAAGTAGTAGCGCTAATCTCTAGTTTGTTGTTTGTCTATTTGACAAGGGTATTACCCGAATATTAAAATGTGTTGTACCGTCTTTCTAAGCGTGTTTCTTTCTCCGTTGGGTACTTCTTTTAAAGAAATAATAGCACGAGCAGCGAAATGACGTCATTTCAAGCGTCATGTCATGGCATCATTAGTCCCACGACGATGTGTTCTTATGACGACTCAATGTTATACGTCACTCATCGCAGTACTAACATTTGCGTATCAAAGAATCAACTTTGCAATTTTCTTGCTGATTTTCACGCCCAGGGCTAACAGGTCACAGTTTGATCTAATCCTATCCAACACCGGGACAAACAGCAGGCTTATGCAAATACTGTTTATGAAAAATCATGTGGGTATTAATGAGAAGATCGTTCTTTTTTCGTAAAAGTAAAATTAAAGTTATGTTTGCTGTTTTACAAATGACTCCTAAAATGTGGTGCAGAACATTGTTTGATTTTCACACCTAGGGCATACAGCTCACAATTGACCTAATCGTACCCGACAGCCGAGACAAACTGTAGGCTTATGTAAATACCGCATACAAAAAATCATGCGATTATTTCCAAGAATATGGGGGGGGGGGGGGGGGGGGTTCATAAAAAAGATTCAATTTTTTTTTAAAGATTAACCCATACCCATATTATTTGTGAAATTAATCCACAAAACGTGAAAATATTTTTTAAAAAAATTAATTATAACTCAAAACGTTCTAGAGGTACAATGCTGGTTAACAATCTCTTTTAATGTCTCTTTTATCTATATAGCTATACGCCAAACAATCTAGTAAAAATAAGAAAAATGACGAACTCCAGTGTGGATCAACCGGGTTTTTTTTTTGGGGGGGAAACGGCCATTTTCTCGCCCATGAGCACCTTAATTAAAAAGAATCGAAAACAAGGTCCCAATATAATTCTTTTAGGGACAATATCCTAAATTTGCAAGCTTGTCCGTCCTCAAACGCGGGCTCTAGTCGCTGTCACACATACACACACACACACACACACACACACACACACACACACACACACACACAAAAACACACACACACACACACACTGACAAACACACACACACACACACACACACACACACACTGACACACACACGACACGGCGTTTGGCGCCCAAGGTTTGTATAGCTAGACGTGACGTCATTTTTATCGTGTTACTTCCTTGCCAGAATTTCTGCGCCTCACGCCAAAAACGTCATTTGTATGCTCCGGAGTGCGCTCGGAATACGGTAGACAAAAACAAGAAGAAGATTTTCCTGCACGGAAGTTCCCTTTCCGCGGAGCATCCGCAACTCTACCAAGCGTCTGTTCCAAGTTATCGTTCCTGAGCAGTTGGGGCGCACCTCCACTTGCTGTGCAGGCAATCAGGCCCACACTCGTTGCTTTACTGCGACCCCTCTTTCTCCTGTCTTTGCAGCTTCTGTTGAAGTCACTGACACCATAATTGTGTGCTGGTCTGTGATTATAGCCCTCGCGGCGAAAGCCGAAAGGCAACACATCACTAACCAGCGCACAATGTTTCGTTGTGAACCGCAGAAGTCGAAAGCATTAACTAATTCAAAGTCCCGGGGAAGTAATAATAAAGAGCATTTATATCGCGCTGAATCCCCAGGAGCAGTGGGCTCTAAGCGCGTTACAAAAAGATGTATATATGGAGAATCTCACTACCTTTTAAAAAGTCTAATCTATCTAATCTACGCACGCACATACAACTAAAACACACATAACAAAACCATATGTATGCAGACCAAACCAACATCACACACACGCACACACAATCTGTGGATTAATGGTACGCAAGCTGAAAGAAGTAGGTTTTAAGTTGGGTCTTAAAGACGTCGACGTCAATGTTTTCAGCATTCCGGAGGTGTAGGGGAAGTGAGTTCCAGACAACAGGGGCTTGATACTGGAATGTCCGGCAGCCAAACCGCTTAGAGGAAAAGCTGGGGACACGGAAACGCTTCTCAGAGCAGGAACGAAGGGAACGGGAGGGCTGATAGATGTTGAGGAGGGATGAGAGGTATGGCGGTAGGGATCCATCAAAGCAGCGAAAAGCCAGGACCGCAATCTTGTACTCGACTCTAAACTGAATGGGTAGCCAGTGCAATTCCTGAAGTAGGGGGGGGGGGGGGGTTACATGGTCCATTTTAGATTTGCCAAAAGCAAGTCTGGCAGCATTGTTGAGGACTGTCTGCAGACGAGAGAGTTCTTTCTGGGGGACACCTGCCAGGAGGGAGTTACAATAGTCTAAGCGGCTAAGGACAAGGGAGCAAATAAGTTGAACAGTAGCGGACCGGGTGATGAATGGTCTAATGGAGCTGATTCTTCGCAGCTGGAAGTTCGCCGTCCTGCACACATTAGTAATGTGATGGTGCATGGACATACTGCAGTCGAACTGAACTCCCAGATTACGTACAGATTGGCTAAAGGTTATTTCACTGTCGCCAACCACGAGGGAGGCCCCTGGTGGGACCTGACTAAGGGAGTGGTCAGAACCAGCGAAAAGTGATTCAGTCTTGCCGTCGTTCAGCTTCAGTTTGTTGCACAGCATCCATTTTTTCACAGAGGAAATACAAAGTTCAATCTCTTTCACAAGAGCAGGAAAATTAGATGGAGAAGCACCTTTGTGGAGCTGGGTGTCGTCGGCATACTTGTGAAATTCACAGGCATGTCGGGTGGTGACGTCAGACAGGGATTGGGTGTAAAGGCTGAAAAGGACGGGCCCAAGGACAGATCCTTGGGGGACACCGAATCTCAGCATGAGGGGCTGCGACTCTGATTGATTGACAACAACCTTCTGAGTACGCCCACGCAGATACGAGGAAAACCAGCTAAGTGTTTTGCCAGAGATGCCATAGGCTGTGTTAAGTCTCTCTAGGAGTACAGCATGGTCAATCGTATCAAATGCCGCCGAGAGGTCAAGGAGGCAAAGAATGGAAACCAGCTTGTTTTCAGCATTGCACAGAAGGCTGTTTGTAACATGCAGGAGAGCAGTTTCTGTACTGTGCTGTTTTCTGTAAGCTGACTGAAACGTTTCTAGGAGGTTGTTGGAAATGAGATGGTTTTGGAGATGAGGCAGAACAATGCGTTCTAATAGCTTTGATAAGAAAGGGAGATTGGAGATGGGCCGATAGTTATTAAAACATTCTTTGTTGAGACCAGGTTTCTTCAGCAAAGGTGTCACAACTGCTTGTTTGAAGTGTGTTTGTGTGTTTGGGGGGGGGGGAGGGGGGAGGGGGGTGGCGCCGGGAGGTGGGGGGGGGGGTGCAGTTGCGGGGGCCCAACCTCTTGCTGACACCACTTCGTATCCACGTGCCTTTGGGCTCTTTGGCTTTGAATTAAACCATGCAGCCCTGACTCTCTACAGCAGGAGATGCCGGGTCGATCATGATAATTCAAGCGTAGTGCCAGATTAGCTTGGCGCCGACAGGCGCCAAGCTAATCTGGCACTGCCCTTGAATCATCATGGACCATCCATCTCCTGCAACTGGTGTATAGTCATGAGATGACGCCTCCAAACTTTGGAAAATACGGCCGACGGGCTGAATGAGTTAACTAATTCAAAGTAACGGGGGGGGGGGGGGGAGGGGGGAGGGGGGGAGGAGGGGGGTCACTGCGGGGCTCAGTGGATCTACCTCTTGCTGACACACTTTGTATACGTGACTTCGGGCTCTTGCCTTGATTAACGAGATTTCAAAGCGCAGACTACGACATGTCTCTGGCTGACTTCGCGACGAGTTCTATAGGCTGCCACGTCGTCTGCAGCTTTCGTGCTGCGGAGGCCATCGGGACAGGCAGTTCGACGCAGTGGCTGCGGGAGGTCTGGTCAGGGTCTGAGTTACGGCAACTCGGTTTTTCTCTGAGCGTTGCCTAGGTAGCTCTGCGAGAGTCTCAAGGAGACGCTGCTTGTAGGTGAGCGCCAGGTGTCACGTCCGCAGCAGCGAAGACCACTGGCGGTGGTCGATTTGGCAGCACTATGACTCTGAGACCGCTTTGATCTTCTTGTGCCCTCTGCACGGTGCAGTACGACCACTTGTAGTTAAGAGGTTATACCGTCTGGCTCTCGGTCACCCAACGAAGCCTTAGTTTCAAGTTCGGAAATAATTTAAAGGGAGATCTTTATGTAAGCCCTTGCAGTCATGAGACTCCACGTTTGTCTCTTTCCAATATGTGACCATTGAGCCCCGCAGGAGAAATTCAGATAAAACTTTACACAGTAAAATTGAACGAATAAGAGGCACAGAGATGTAAGAGGCAAGAGGCATGGATCCTCATGTGCCCCCGCAATTGCGGGGGCACATGAGGATCTATGCCTCTTGCAGATGGTGTATTGTTTCCGTTGTTCTGCGCAAACCATCGCTTCCGGCGAAGACAGTCGTAGCGTCCTGCGCTTGAGCGTTACCGTGTGAAGTGATGCGGCTGCAACTTTCATCCTGGAACAAGTGCAAGCATCTGGTTCAATGGTCAATTGAACTCAGGAAACTTTGGCCACAGGCCCGTGAAAGATTTTTTTCTGACAGAATTTTACACTCGACATGAAACGCTTCCATTGAAATAACGCTGTCAGTTTTATGAAATGTTGAATCAATTTTATTGCAAGTAGAGGCACAGATTGTTATGCACCCTGCCATTGCCATGGCTTATGAGACTCCATGTCTATTGCAAATAGAAGAGGATTGCGTGAGGTTCTTCCAGAGATAGCTGACTTTTCCATGCGACTGATCAATTGGCCATTTCACTTTCCTGGCACGATAACTTGTTCTAAACAATGTATTAAGTCCAAGTGAGCCATTAATCAATCAACCATTGCATCAAACAAGATAAAATAAAATACACTAGCTTAGGCGCAAATGCAATACTGCCGCCCAGACACAATGTTAGTTGATTTTTTAAAATATTTTATATTATTATTTAAGAAGATACAACATACACATAACACATTTACAATATCTTGACAGTCGGAACAACCACAGAGAAGAAAAAGCAAAAGAAAACAGTGCGAAACAAAACTGAAAACAGTGAGCCCCAAAACAAACAATTATTTAGTGGAGTTCATTACTCCAGAAAACTGTCATCAACGCACTGCTCAGCAGACTTTTTTTCCAACTTGACTCTGGAAGAAAAGCGGATGAGGTCGATACGAGGAAAAGCAATATTTAGAAGGCATTGACCCTTGTGCGAACAATCAGCCGCGAGCGACGAGAGCAACACCTACCGACAAGACTAGCAGTTGATTAACACATTAAGCTCAGCAAAGGTCAAACTTGTCTAATTGGCGAGGTGTCCTCTGAGACTACAAACCAGCTGAGGATACTCACATATCGACCATGATAGTTCAAGGGTGGTGCCAGGGTATGTTGGCGTCTCAAAATTCTCTAATTGGAGACGTGTTCTCTGATATTACAGGAGCCTGACATTTCGACCATGATAGTTCAAGGGTGGCACCAGGATCCTGGCGACACCCTTGAACTATCATGTTCGATCAATTGATCATTTTCCTGCTGTGTTGTCAGTCAGTGTCAAGGCTGAGTGGTTTAACTCATCTGAGGGGGAGCTGGGTGGCTCGGTGGTACAGCGTTCGAGTCTCGTCCAAAAAGTTCCAGGTTAGAATCCAGCTGGGGTCAAAGTTTCTTCAGACTCTATTAGGTGCCCCGTCTTTGAAATCACCTTCGTGGTGGACAAAAAACGTTATGCCCTAAGCGTTTAACGTTGTTTGGTGGTTTCTTTTACTCACCTGAGACGTGTCGCATCCGAATACGTGGCAACAAAAAAGTCGCGTATCCGGATGCGGCAGATCTCAAATGAATTAACGTGGCTTTCATGATCACTTGACCATCTGACTCCCGTTGAGAGTTAATTGTCTGGGCAATGAGAGCTAACTGCGAGGCAGGCACAAAGGCGCTTCTCAGAACGTCAGTGAAGCTATCATGGTTGATCCCGCTCTAACAGTTGGAATTGGGATGCAACAGGGATCGAACGATATAGTTTTAACTCCGCTTAAGCGACCTGGAAACTGTGTCACGGTGATGGAAGGGGAAGAATCACAAACCTAATGTATGTATATATATATATATATATATATATATATATATATATATATATATATATATATATATATATATATATATATATATATATATATATATATATATATATATATATATATATATGATACATATATACCTACCATCCACACCCATACTACACTATATATATATACTCATACGCCCTCAAATGCAACAGTCAGCTAAGACGACAGGATAGGCAGCTAGCAAACCAGTCAGCAACGACCAACGATTCAACCAACCAGTTGAACGGCAGCCACATGCTGAAGCAGCCACTTAGCCAACCAACCAATGAACCAATGAACCAGCTAGCCAACCAATCAATCCACTTGTCACTAAAGTTTAACCTCCCACCCACACACCCACCCATCCATGCTTCCACCCAGCGCAAACAACAAACCGTCTTGCCAACCAAACGAACAAAAAAAAAAAAAAAAAAAAAAAACACATAAAAGACATATATACATATTATAGGCGGAACGCTATAGTTTAGTTTAACACTGACTCAGCCTGCCTCGACAAACGATATTCTGATGCCAAAATAATCCATTCCAGGGGCTTTTTTGTGATTGTTGTTCGTTAGCTGTCTGTCTGTCTCCACAGTATTACCCATTCTGTGTGTGGTTTCCAACACGCCATCAAAACATTTATCGTCTACGTAACATCAGGTTGTGTTGGCCCCCAGTCAAACCGCTTGGCTGCAGCTTGTTTAACATTAGACCCCCATCCAGCCTATTCCATCTGCAAGAGGCAGAGATTCTCGCAGGGGCTCCTGAGAATCTGTGCCTCTTGCGGAGAGTAGTTGGCCTTGCTTATGATCACGCGTCGGAGGAGGGTTTGAGGGGCTCTGAGCTGAGTGTACTGTTGCAGGATACAACTGTAATGCCGCTGGGATAGATAACAGAGGCAGGCATTTGCAAGAACCATGTGCTAGGTGCTTATTCCAAACATTTCCTCTATGAATCTTCTTTTAGAAAGTAGCTGCTTCCGAAATATGTTCAAGAGTACATAATATCAGTCGTGCAAGATTCACGGAACGTTGCGGTTTTATCAGTCGTCCTGTTCAAGATCCACGATAACTCATTTTTCAGTTTTTCAGGTGAACCAAGATAATAATAGTAATAACTAAAAATTATTATTATTATTATTATTATTATTATTATTATTATTATTATTATTATTATTATTATTATTATTATTATTATACTGCATGGTTCTGATTCATATTTCCTATGCACTGCCAACAAGTGGCTGGAGATGGCTCGAGCGCGACAGCTCTACGGTAGTGCTTTATCATAATACGCTTGTTGCCTTTTCAATCAGACCCCTAGTTAATCGGGCACTACCACCATTATTGTTGATCCATCTCCAGTCACTTTTCAGTTGGTCTGTAAGGGTGAAAGAAGCGAACGTGTAATGATTTCTTCATGTTTGCTAACGCTTTAATAGTTAAACGATACCTAATGAGTAGACGAACATCAAATACACCAGAGACACAGGAATTACAGAGTAAAAGTAAAACTGATCAGAAAGAGCACGCGATGTGCGTTTGCCCCCCCCCCCCCCCCTCCCTTTTTTTCTCTCTTTATTTTAATTGTTTGTTGTTGATCGGATTGTTTCGTGTTATTGCTGTTATTAAAATGTTATAAAGTTATGCGCTGACAGAAATAAAACGACTTGAACACGCATAAGCATAATAATAATTTAGTTAGTTATTGGTGTTTAACACCGAGCAGGCGACTAAAGACATCTCACGGCGGGAAGGGTGCAAGAAAGGTCTTAAAACGGGATGTAAATACAGTTTAAAAGTAATCTTAGCTTAAAAAGTCACACAGGTCAATCGTACATGTCTAGGCTTTGGAAGTTCATATGACAACACAAAATTAAAGTTTGTAAAACACATTGGTTCCATTTAGAAAGCTGAAGATTTTGTTCGGGGGAACGTCCCGAAACAAAATCTTCAAAGAGTCTGCTGTATAGTGTTTCCCCCTTATATCGATTAGGTCAGCACATGATGTCAAGAAGTGCTTCACCGTAATATACACCTCCCCCCCCCCCCCCACCTTCCACAAATTCAGAAATCCCCTGGCATCTTCTGCTTCTGGATGTATCACCTTTATGTTCGTAAAGACGTTATCCTGCGAAAATAATAATAATAATAATAATAATAATAATAATAATAATAATAATAATAATTATTATTATTATTATTATTATTATATGGCGACGACGAAACTGATGATGACGATGATGATGATAATGTCATAATCACAACACCGGTCATTTCATAGGCGATTCATTAATTCGCGAACGCATGCTTGTTTATGGAAGCTACTCGAATTCAATGGCCTGAACTCGGTACGAAAGTCAGTAGAGGGGTATGAAGAACCGGAGGCTAAAGAACCCCGCACGGCCACGGTCCGCTGAATTAGCAGGACACTTACGAAAATTTGATTTGAGAAAGCTGGAAGACTCTTGAAACTAAATACATCGTATGTTACGCGTCATCTTCTTTGGTACTTACATGAAGATGATTTTTCACTAGCGCATCGCTTGAGGCATGTATTGCGAGAACCATGTTTGGAAAGGTGCCAATGCCGACACTGTTCGAAAGTGCATAGACAAGCTATAGCTCCCCCCTCCCTCCCTCCCCCCTCCCCCGCCCCCGCCCCCGCCCCCCCCCCCTCCCGAAACTGACACAAAGACGTAAATTGAAAACTGGCCAAACAAAAGCATAGGTCGTCATGAGCACTTGCAGAAAAAGTACCACGCCAGTTATTCATCAATAAGTGTGAAACCAGCAAGGGGCATAGATCCTCATGAGCCCCCGCAAATGCCTCTCTCAGTCTACTTCCAGCGAAACCCTGGAGGTGACAAGATTGACATTGGCGGTTTTACGCGCCTTTGTTTCTCGGCTAGCTGTGGAAACACACACCCTTGGCACACATCGCAAATGGAGTTAACAACTGCTCCTCACAGCCAAACCACTTCTGTCTGCCTGAGGCATAGAATCTCATGAACCTCTGCACCCACAGAGGCTCATGAGAATCCATACCTCTGGCTTCCAGACATCAGCTCCATTTGCATCCTCAGATAGAGAAAGTGTTTGGGGTGTGTGTGATGTTATGTTGCTGGTAACAACACCTCTGCTAATAAACCCTCAGGTTTTTGGTTGCCGTTTTTATGTGATACGCCCCCCCCCCCCCCTCGGGGGGGCTTCCATATGCATTGCTTTCAGTCACTTTCTTAGCGCCCCCTCTCTTTCCTATCTTTTTTTTGTGTGCTTTGGCCACAGTAGATCTATGATCACTGGTCGATCATGCACACTTCTCTCCCTTGACAGTGCCTTTTCCTACTCACTTGGTAGTTTTTTCTAAATTACAGGCACTGGCAGTCAACCCTTTCGGTCTGCTTTTTTAACACAATTTCGACTGCAAATCCTTCCCCCTTTTTAGTAGGTTCTCTCTTAGGGTGCATGGAAATTTGGCTCTAGGTGGCGGCATAGAATGTATGCCCCTGCAGAAACCACAGTAAAATGTGGTCTTCTTTGCAGGTAAGCAGAAGTTCCTTCTTCCTCCAGTATTGCCGATGGTGTGCTGAAGAGGTCGCCAAGACCGAAACAGCTGTCCACACCGGCTAAATATCTGGACCCCCCTTGGGGGCACCTAGATTTAAATTTCCATGCACTGAGTGGCTGGAACAGTGGATATGTGATACGCCCCTCGGGGGGGGGGGGCTTCCATATGCATTGCTTTCAGTCACTTTCTTAGCGCCCCCTCTCTTTCCTATCTTTTTTTTTTGTGTGCTTTGGCCACAGTAGATCTATGATCACTGGTCGATCATGCACACTTCTCTCCCTTGACAGTGCCTTTTCCTACTCACTTGGTAGTTTTTTCGTTTTTATGTCGTATATTGCGGAACGATGCATTTTCCACGATGCAGAGGGTTTCCCCCCAGAGGGATTTTTGCAAGAAATGATCAATAAACTGTATGTCTGATCTTTGAATTTGCCTAAGATATCACATTTGCCCACAAATTAACTCATTCAGCCCGACGGCCGTATTTCCCAAATGTTGGAGGCGCCATCTAATGACTATGCACCAGTTGCAGGAGACAGATCGACCATGAAAATTCAAGGGCAGTGCCAGATTAGCTTGGCGCCGACAGGCGCCAAGTTAATCTGGCACTACCCTTGAGTTATAGTCATGGTCGACCCATCTCCTGCTGTAGTGCGTCATTGCTGGGTGGGTTAAAATCTTGAATCTTACAAAACAATACGTCAAATACATTACTTAGTGATGCGTTGTGGCAAAATAATAGCTTGATATGGCGGCTGAAGTAAATTTCCGGCAACAAAACACGAGTAGCCACACCCAGCTATTATCGAAACATCTTCCTGCGCAAGAGCCATCGGGCCGACGTCGGCCGCCGTTCGCCCGTGCACGGACGTTGCGGTCCAAACGGTGGCCGACGTCAGCACTATGGTCTTTTGCTCATTGACCAAAACTAACAAACACAAAAACCTACACACATCAAACAAACAAACAAGCAAGCAAACAAACAAACAAACCAATACACGAGACCAATTAACACAAGTTAATGTCTCTTATCAAAGAGCCCTGTCATTTTAAAACGATACGGATGGGAGGTGCCAGAGCAGCTTGGTGCCTAGCCTCAATACGCCTAGCTATTGTGGCATCTCTCTTAACTCATTCGGGACGTGCCGCCTCCGGATACGCAGCTTAAAGCCGCGTATCCGGAGGCAGCACGTCTCGAACGCTTAAACAAGCATGGTCTGTCTGACATCTGGACTGTAATGATGTCTTCAAGGTGGAGACCTCAGGGCGCAATGTGTTATTTCCCTGCCCACTGCTGCAACTGGGTCTGTCTGGGTGGACTCGGCAGCCACACTGACGCCCTCGCGTTCAGTGGGAATAATTTCCGCATCATCAGAAGTGTCCAGAGGCTTACCGCCCTTTACAACTGCCGAGAGACATGAACAGGATCCAGCTGAAAGAGACATAGATTCTCATGTGGATCTTTGCCTCTTGGTGACACCAGTTTTAATGACATAGATTCTCATGTGGATCTTTGCCTCCTGGTGACACCAGTTTTAATGACATAGATTCTCATGTGGATCTTTGCCTCTTGGTGACACCAGTTTTAATGTTGCATCCGTGTTACTTGGACGGCTGGGTCTCTTGGGCGTTAAATCAGAGGTTTTGAGAAACAGTCTGCATCCACTGGTAGTTAAGGGGTTAAAACCCTCGAGACGTCTTCAGTCTGCGGACTAGCAGAAAAAAAGTTAACGGCGAAGAGTACTCATCACTAGTAACAAGAAACACGTATACTGTCTCGTAAGCCCTGGCAGCTGTGAATCTTCCAGATTAAAATGTCCAGTTTAAACTCTTAAATGCCGGAGAAAGGCGAACAGCGCCACCAGTTGCAAGAGACATAAATCCTCATGAGCCCCCGCAGTCGCGGCGGGGGCTCATGAGCATTTATGTCTCTTGTTTTTCCTATATTTTTACGTCTAATTGTGCTACCGTTTACAACTGTGTTTCTCACGCTTAAACCCGCGGTCAGTGTAGATAGTGGTTTTAGACGCGCAAATCGTGATCACTGGCACCGAAGGGATTAACTCCTTCAGCCCCGACACACCACAACAAGACATGGGTCGAGCATGATATTTCAAGGGTGGTGCCAGAATAGCTTGGCGCCCATAGGCGCCAAGTTATTCTGGCACCACCTTTGAACCATCATGCTCGATCCGTCTCTAGAATTGTGATACAGTCCTTAAGAGGGCAACTTTAACTCATTCAGCCCGGCGCACGTATTTCCCAAATTTTGGAGGCGTCATCTAACGACTATGCACCTGTTGCAGGAGATGGATCGACCATGATAATTCAAGGGCATTGACAGATTAGCTTGGCGCCAAGCTAATCTGGCACTGCCCTTGAATTATCATGGTCGACTCATCTCCTGCTGTAGTGCGTCAGGGCTGAATGAGTTAAAATTTGGGGATGTCGGTCCTGCGGCAGAATGTGTTGAGTGTCGAGACTCGTCACATGCACTAAGCCAAACTCCGCTGTTGGCATTCACCTGCTCTCGAAAGATGTACTTTACTTCTTCTTGTCTGTTTGTTTTCCTATTGGAGAGGTTTTGAGGGACAGCATTATTTAATTGTTGGCTTTTCCTGGTCAGTTTGACATTTGTGTGATGGCATGTTAAGCTGACCAGCCTCACCCCCCCCCCCCTTTCCCTCCTCACCTCCCTTTCTCCCCTCTCCGCCACCAGTCCAGCCGGCCACCCCCACCCCCACGCCCCAACCTCGCCCCTCGCTCAACAAACAAATTTGTTTACAAGTCATTGAGAACTGAATTCCTCGTTTATTCCATTTACAACTCATATTGTCTGTCAAATTGTAATCTTGGCTTTAACCCATTTAAACCCAAGGCCGCAATTCCAAAGTTTGCAGGTGTCACCTAATGACTATGTGCCAGTTGCAGGAGCTGGGTGCCCCATGATAATTCAAGGGCAGTGCCATATTAGCTTGGAGCTATCATTCGCCAAGCAAATCTGGCTGTACCCTTGAATTATCATTGTCGACCCATTTCCTTCTGTTGTGCTTTTGGCCTAAATGGGTTAAGCTACTCTGCAGCCTTCCTAGAATCCCGTTCACGTAAGACAATCCAATGCTGCTTGTCGCCAGATTAGTAACATGCTATTTCTATTCAATTTCCATGAAATAATCCCGTGCAGACGGAAACAGTACACTCAAAAGAACATAAAACAGCTGTATGAGCAAATGAGTGGCTGACCAAAACTAATAGCCAATTGTTGTTTACTTTATGGCCACACTCACTCGATATTTCCTGATGCTTATCACGTCATCACTTGGTGCGCACTGCACTCATCTTGGCCTGCAATCGAGGCTAATTGACATACGCGACACGTGCACAAAGTGGGGCTTAGTGGCTTCCGATTGGCGGAAATTACAACACAGGGTCTCTCGGTAATATTACACCAAGAAAACAAATCGCGCGGAATAACTTTTTTTTTCTTCTGTGCGACATCATGCTGCTGAAACACAATCTTTCGCTGTCAGTTATGGTATATGTTGTTTGTAAATGAGTGCGTAGGGCCTACGTACTTGTGCTCCCCTCCTGGTTTCCCAGTGCGGAACGGTCATCGGGCCGACGCGTGTGTGTGTGTGTGTGTGTGTGTGTGTGTGTGTGTGTGTGTGTGTGTGTGTGTGTGCGTGTGTGTGTGTGTGTGTGTGCGCGCGCGTGTGTGTGCGTGCGTGCGTGCGTGCGTGCGCACGCGCCGTTCATTTTTACGCTTACTTTTTGCTCTCTTTTAGTTGTATGCGAGATTTATTTCTTCTCCTTGGTTTGTTGCTCGGTTTTAATATAATACAACATAACATAACATAACATAACATAACATAACATAACATAACATAACATAACATAACATAATATAATATAATATAATATAATATAATATAATATAATATAATATAATATAATATAATATAATATAATATAATATAATATAATATAATATAATATAATATAATGTGCGACCGTTGTTTTAATATTGCCTAGATCGGAGATCATTTCCCTATTGACGGTATTTTGTTTCTGTTGTTAACTTGTATTTTCATGTACTAGCTTTAGTAAAGTAGTAACTAAACAAAAGAACATAAAATAGTGTGTTTATGAGACATAGGGCTGTCTTAGCATTCTGTTTTTGTCAAGGAGGTTTGGGTCGGGATGAGGCCACTGGCGCCAGCCATTAGATGCCTTGGCGACTGGCTTCACCCGTCCCGAGTCATTGTCCATTTTCATGTTCTTGTAATTTGTGGAATGAGCGAGTGAGTGAATGTGAGCAACACCTGAGGTGGCAAGACAAATTTTGCTATATAGCAACAATAAAGTTATCTTGAATCTCGAATAATATAATATAATATAATATAATATAATATAATATAATATAATATAATATAATATAATATAATATAATATAATATAATATAATATAATATAATATAATATAACATAACATAACATAACATAACATAACATAACATAGCATAATATAACATAACATAATATAACATAACATAATATAACATAACATAATATAATATAACATAATATAACATAATATAATATAATATAATATAATATTTGTATAATATTTGTATAATAATATTATTATTACGTTTTTGTATTCACGATTTTTCTCCTTGTACGTGTACAGTGTTTATGCATTAATATTATAATGAGTGTAGCCGGACAAGCGCACTGCTCTCGGACAAACATAAGTACACAATTAGCGGTAGTGTTTTCGTGCCCAGACACCACTGAGACAGCTTGCACGCGGTGGGAATTATTCCACACTCCAACCACAGTTATTCCTCCTGACGACTACACGAGCCTAAGTGAAAGGCCAGTCGTCCTGTAGGGATGATAGAGCTTCAAGACCCTGTTGCTGCAAGGACGCCGTATGAGAATCTACGCCCTACGTTTCTAAAATTTAAATATGTGGAAATTACAGAACACGAGTTAACACTGCCTATACCCCAGTAGCAAAAGGTCTTAGGGCCGACGATGGCGGCAGTGCTGTGCGCGGGCCTACTGCGACCGTGGTCGGCCCTAGGACCTTTGCTTACTGTAACGCCTGTAATTTTCTGCTTCCCAATAGCACAGCAAGGTATACCACACTGAATGAACCCAACGTATATACTTACTGTAACGCCTGTAATTTTCTGCTTGCCAATAGCACAGCAAGGTATACCACACTGAAGTTGATGAACCCAACGTATATA
This sequence comes from Semisulcospira habei, assembly GCA_036245525.1. NCBI lineage: Eukaryota > Metazoa > Mollusca > Gastropoda > Semisulcospiridae > Semisulcospira > Semisulcospira habei. The sequence continues at coordinate 289,242,731 of BTPG01000002.1, read as the reverse complement.
CTTACTGTAACGCCTGTAATTTTCTGCTTGCCAATAGCACAGCAAGGTATACCACAATGAATGAACCCAACGTATATACCCAGAGGCAATAAAACGCAAAATGTGTCGGTCAATGTATCCGCAAACGAAGATCCATCCATTTGGCGAATACGTCAGACTAGGCAGCAACACTCAAGGGGCCGCGATCGGCGCCTCATTTTGTCGTGTAGATTATTATCTGCCTCCTCCATGGGACCCCCAACCATGAAAAATTATCCCTGACAAGGTGATTTCTGTGTTGTATTTAGCCCTTGGCAGGTTAACACGGTTGGCATGCACACTTCCAGTGGAGCAACAACCGGCCTAACAGCCAGAGTAGCGTTACGTGGACTCTTTATGTACTATTGTGTCGAGGTTCCAAGTAATTTTATGGCATCATTTCTACGTAACCACAGACATTCCATATTCTAATGGGCCAGAGTCGCATTTCATGAATTCGTGTATGTACCACCGCGTTAATGTTCCAAGTAGTTCATGTTTATCGCGTAGGCCTACTTGTTGCGTAACCCAATAGACAATTCGCGCTTTTATGGGCCAGAGTTGCACTTTGTGAATTCTTGTATGGCACCACTGCGCCAATGTTCCAAGTAATTCACACTTTAATGGACCAGCAAGAGAATACTTTGGATCCAAAATCGATGAACGCCACGTCATCTAATACTTTTAAACCTGATTTAAACTTTCACAACATTGGAGGCGTATATACTGATTGTACAAGCCGCTACGGGAGATGCCGAATCGACAATGCTAGTTTAAGGGTAGCGTCATTTTAGCTTGGCGCCTTCGAGGCGCCACGCTAATCTGGCACTACCGTTTTCAAGCGAATGTTCTAAGAAGTGTTAGCATCCTGTGTTGGAACTCACGCGAAACCTTTTCCTGTTGCATCCCACACGCTTTGTCCTGTTTGCAGAAATTTATGTCAAAACATTTCAAATTTAAATGTGGAAATATTTCATGCAGCTTCAGACAAGGCCATTTGTTTCGCTTATTGCAAAATAAAAACTGAAAATGTCATTTTGATTTCTACAAACGTACAGCAATGTTTGAAGACGACATTAGTTAAAACCCCTTTTTGTAGCTTTTGGATATTTATTTTGCTCTGTATTGTATTTTGTTTTGGCGAGTGTTGCGTAAAGATAAAACGGGGGAGAACTTTTAACACATTCCAGGGGTATTACATTCAGACACGCGGTTCTAAGCCATTTAGTCGGATGTTCCACGTCCTGAAATAGTTAATATAAATCCAAGCAATTCGCTTTTCGAGCAGAAAAAAAAATCCGAACATGTTGTGGGCAGCGTATGATATAATGAGACATTCTCAAAGCAGGAGAAATCCGAGGAAATGGCGTCAAATTAAGAACATGAAATTCGCCATGACAGCAAAAATCTAATGATAACGGGATGTACACACACCATTTACTCATTCAACTCCGACACGCCGCGGCAGGACAAGGATCGAGCGTGATAGTTCAAGGGTTGTGCCAGAATAGCTTGGCGCCCATAGGCGCCAAGTTATTCTGGCACAACCCTTGGACTATCACGCTCGATCTGTTTCCAAAAGTGTAATACAGTCTTCAAGGGGCAATTTCAAAATTTGCGGATTTCGGCCCTGGAGCAGAATGTGTTAAACTAAAGGAGCATTCTACAAATGCCTTTCTCTAAGAGCGCGGCATTTTTGGGTGATTGCGTAGCCATGGATGTTCACAACAATCATGCCATCTCTGTGATGGGGTTCAACCAAAATTTCCAACTCAGACCCTTCTTCTTTACTCCCGCTAACCAGTGGGTTTTTTTGTTTTTTTTTCCTGCATATTCCAGCCAGAAAGCAATGGCCTGCACGGGCGTTAACCCATATCATTCGGAACACACCAGTCTGTGAAATAAGTTTGACTAAAATATTTCAAGGGTAGTGCCAGAATAGCGTGGCGCCCTAGCGCCACGCTATTCTGGCACTACCCTTGAACTAAAGCCATGGGTCTATATCCTTATCTGTAAGTACTATAATGTAGCCTGCATACGGCAGTGTACAAATTTGAAGCTTTTAGCCTCAGTGTGATATGGGTTAATATCTTTTCACGCGAAGAAACCTTAACCCCTTAACGGTCGGAGCAATGCGAACTCTACTCATCTGCCCATTAGGATTTATGTCTCTTGTTAGTCTTGTGTTCTTGTTATGTTCTTTTCGCCTGTTTTTGTCCCATTTACATAATTATGATCGAATGTCAGTCATTGTTCAGTCGTTTCAGACGTGAAAGTCGTGATCACTGATAGCGAAGGGGTTAATTTTTTCTTTTTAGTAGTACTCCAACGTGACGCGAGCGGCTTTAATCTCTTTCAAGAGATGCACAGTGATCCGGGCTTGGCTTTCGCTCACAGTCCTTATGTTAACGGTCACCCTGGGCTACGTATAAAAACTTGCAAGTTAGATTGCTCTCCTGATGCTCAAAGAGTGACCGAAAAAAAAATTGAGAAAAAATGAAAATAAAAAAAAATTAAAAAGAAAAAAGAAAAAAGAGAACATTCCAACGATGTTCTTTGCATCTTTAACGCTTGGAAGTCACCTTTTTTGGTTCTGGGTTTGCTTAACCCATTCAGCCCTGACGCACTACAGCAGGAGATGGGTCGACCATGATAATTCAAGGGTAGTGCTAGATTAGCTTGGCGCCGACAGGCGCCAAGCTAATCTCGCACTACCCTTGAATTATCATGGTCGATCCATCTCCTGCAACAGGCGCATAGTCGTTAGATGACGCCTCCAAAATTTGGGAAATACGTGCGTCGGGCTGAATGAGTTAAAAGGAAAAATGCCAGCAACAAAAGCACCAAAAACCTCGGTGAATATGTAATGTATAATGCAGGCTACATTGACAGTACCGTGCATTAACTCCTACCGTTTGCGGCAGTATAAACAATAATAATAATAATAATAATAAGCGCATTAAATAGGCGCTTTATCCCAATTGAAAATCGGCTCAAAGCGCCGCCGCGAACTGAACCCAACAAGCACGCTCACGTGAAACACGCGCATTCACTCACACACTGTACATAAACACAGAAAATTCACGTGGTGCTAAAGGCAAGCTCAAGCGAGCTACTGTAGTTTTTGGAAATTCAAAGTCGTTTGTATTTGAAATTTGATTAAGTGGGATGAAACTGATACCAAAGTCGTGGGGGAGGAAGAGCCGGAGAACCCGGAGAAAGAACCCCTGACGGTCCGCCCGAATTAACGGTGACACTTACTAGAGGAGAAAAATCCGACGCCGGAACCCGTAATCGAACCTCGCACCTTTAGCATTGGTGGCAGGCGCCTTAACCACTGCGCCACGGACCGCCCCACAGATAAACCACAGATAAACCCACCCGGAGAGTGCGCCACAAGTACACTTCTATTCAAATGAGATGCTAATGATGTACTTCCCGAGTAGGACTATGAAGTCCTTATCACAATGTAGATTGAATTTGGGTATAATCTGAGACTGGTAATGCATAAATCTTCGTGTCTTTTATTTTCTATCAGCGTTATGATTTTCGTTATGACTGGCATGTGTAATTTCGTCAAACATTGCATCAGATTGCTGAATGTTTGCACTCCTTTCTCAGTCTGGATTGAATGGTACACATGTGGTTAGTAAAGTCAACCAGTTTGACATCATTTATGCATCGTTTGCTCGCTGCCTTAGTTGGACGGTTGAATGATTGATTGATTGATTGATTGATTGATTGATTGATTGATTGACTGATTGATTGATTGATTGGTTGATTGATTGATTGATTGATTGACTGATTGATTGATTGATTGATTGATCTATCTTGATTTTCACTAAAAACGCTTAAATAGAAACAATCTTCTGGCTTTACCCACCTTCCTCCCGGCAGAGGGACGACAAAGAAATCGACCATTCTAACAGATTGCAGACACACCGGCAAAAATAAAGCTCCAAAGGTTTCAATCTGATGCACTTCTATACTTAACTCATTCTACCCCAGACACACCACAGCAAGACCTGGATCGACCATGATAGTTCAAGGGTGATGCCAGAATAGCTTGGCGCCTATGGGCGCCAAGCTATTCTGGCATCACCCTTGAACTATCATGGTCGATCTGTGTCCTGCACTAGAGTGCAGTCTTTAGGGGATAACGGCAAAATTTGGGGATTTCGGTGTTGGGGTAGAATTAGTTAACTCCGCATGACATGATTAACCGACGTTGGTTATGTGACAAAGGTAAAAGTTTGTTTATTCAGTCCATACGCACTCTACCTGCTCTCTAAGAGTGACCGGTCAAGCTGCTTTCAAGATGAACGGGCAGCGTAAATTTGTCTCCCAACTGAGTTCCGCAACGCAAGCTCCACGCATAGTTCTGCCGATAAGGCAGAACTATGCGTGGAGCTTGCGTTACCATACTCGGTTGCGAAAATAAATTTCGCGAACTGTTCGGGCACCTAGATCGCCGAATAACAATTAAGGCCCCTCTGACTGCAACTGAGAGGTGACTAAATTGTCTGACCCTTCAGGAGGTCCTCTATGGACTCAAACGTCTGTGTATATATTTCAGTTGTTCGCACTGACATGCTTGATTTGTGTGCTGGTCTGTGATTTTGGGCCTTACGGCCGGAGGCCGTAAGGTCCAAAATCACAGACCAGCACACATAGATATCTGTAGCTGTAGACAAGGGGAGACAAATGGGGGATTTCAGCCTGTGGTTGTAGACTGATCAGCCCCTCTTGTAAAGTGCAGTCAGATGGTGGACGGTTCTTGCACGGTCTCTTAGAAGACAAAGAGACCTGAGGCCAACTTTTAAAAAAATGCTCTGCGCGGAATGACACCAGACGATCCCATCGGCTCGAGAAACACGGCTGTAAATTGAACAATGAACAATGAACAATGAACAATGAACAATGAACAATGAACCTTTATTTTCCAACGGATAAGTTATTGGTAACAGGACCAGTTTTCAAACTTGCCGTTGCTACATCTACTACATAAATGACATAGACATGTAAACATACACATACCACACACTGACGCATGTATACACTCGCTCACGCACGCACGCCCGCACATACGCACGCACACGCACGCTCACACACACAAACACAAACTTGCACACGCACGCACTTAGACACACACGCACACATATACACACACGCTCTCGGACACGCACTCAGCAAGTTCAGCAAGAGGCATAGATCCTCACCGCCCCTCCCCCCCCTCCCCTCCCCCTACTCCCCTCCCTCCAGCTTGGGGGGAGTGTTTAACAAAAACACTCTGTGTCTCCGCCATCCGCACTTATAACGCTTCGTCCCTTGGGCTTCCGTGACAACTAATAATTATTAATCCTTTCAGTCTCGTGGCCAAATAACGCTGTCACGTGTTAGAATCTCTGATAAAAACTGATAAGACTGTAGACTTTCGTGTCAACAACGTTCAGTTCAGTTCAGTTCAGATCAGTTCGGTCAAGAAGGGATCTCGGCACTCAGAAAGGCCCATACGCGCCCCACCCTATCAATCAGAAATCTTCACAGATTCCCTTTCGATGAAATAAACGGCATATATAACATGACATCTCAGTGCGCAAGGGCCGTTCGTTTTTAACAGTCAATAAAACATTCCTTTGACGTCGTCATTCATTGCAGTTTTCTTCACTCTTTTATGGTTCCAAAATGCGACAACTCTCATGAATTCTGCAGTGATATAAAACTCAAAATAACGTCAACTATTGGCGTCAGTGTTAACAAGCAAAACGCCATCAGACCGACGTCGGCTCGATGGCCTTTTGCGCATTAGGTTTAGATTGATTTTAGTTCAGCCCCACTATTATGCGCGCCGCTTTATAACGCACACAGTCCTCTGGCTCCCTCAAATTCGCCTGGTAAGCAATATTTCCTCTGGCAGACTTCAGCCTTAGGTGACTCTGCGCACACTGCCGTGCTCAGGGCTGACCTCGGCCAGAGGACATTTTGCTTATGAAGTTTAGCTTTTGTAAGTCTATGACTATGTAAATTCAGCGCTGCAATAACGGGGGCGATAGTCTTCCAGCCTGGAAAGCATAAAAACAAAAGCTCTTTATGATTTCTCTTTTAAACCCATTAACCCATTCAGCCCTGACGCACTACAGCAAGAAATGGGTCGATCATGATAATTCAAGGGCAGTGCCAGATTAGCTTGGCGCCTATCGGCGCCAAGCTAATCTGGCACTGCCCTTGAATTTATAATGGTCGATCCATCTCCTGCAACTGGTGCATAGTCATGAGGTGACGCCTTCACAATTTAGGAAATACGGCCGTCGGGCTGAATGAGTTAATCATTTTGTTCTGCCCCCCACCCCCCAATACCCAACTCCCCAAAGATATTGCGGGAAGGAGGGGGGAAAGGGAAGGGGGGGGGGGTATGGGATATTCTGGCCCCCGCACATTTTTTTTTTTTTTTTTTGGGGGGGGGGGGGTGGGGGGGGGGGAGCCAGGACCGACCCCAGTTCCAAGGTCTCTGCAACACATAATTTATCCTTCTTGAAGATCAGGCAGGCTGAATCTACGGCAATGCCTGTTTAACACCGTGCTTTTTCTGATCTACTCCTGTCGGACAAACACAATTGCCCCTTTTTCTTATGTCTGCAAGCGGATGCGCTAACGTGTAAATTGAATGTAAGCCACAAGGATAGCTATGCTTTTCATAATTCAGCTGCAAAGGACATCGGATTCTTTTGTTAATCTGTTACGATCCTAATGCGTAAAAGGTCATCGGACCGATTTCGGCCGCAAATGGCCAGCCAATTGTAAAAAAGAAGAAGAAACAGTTTTGAACTCTTCCATCATGCCGTTTGCGGCTGCACTCCCCAGATAGACTAACTCGGGGAGTACCCCCTCAAGTATACTTTTTTTCAAATGAGATGCTCATAATATTGACCCACTTGGGGAGTACGCCTCAAATATACTTCTATTCAAATGGTATTCAAAGCATCTTATTTGAATAGAAGTGCGTAAACTTATGGATTAGGCTACTGCAGGATTAGGAGCCAGTTGCATGAGCGAGCTTAGTCCTACACCAGCCACTAAGCAAGGTGCGCTGCTACCAGCCACTATGCAAGGTGCGCCGCTATATCAGCGCACCTTGCTTAGTGACTGGTGCAGGACTAAGCTCGCATATGCAACTTACCCTAAGTCTTTCTGGGGAGTACAGCTGCTCACAGCACACAGTTTACTTAGCTTTATTTGAACATAATTCCGCCATACAGGCATCCAAACAAAACAAGCGTCGGCATGCAAGAAGATGCCAGCTCAATCACCAAGGTAAAGACAAGATAAGTAACACATTGTCTACTTGCTTGTATGTCTGTTTTAATACAATTGACTCTTTGGGTGTCGGTAGCGGTTTTAGTCGCGATGATCCGGGATCATCGCGACAAAAAACGCTACCGACACCCAAAGGGTTGATACTTTGATTCGTAATTGTCTTTTCTACGCGTGTTTCCTTCTTCGTTGAGATTTTATTTGTCGTACAGCACAAAGCCTTCAGAAGGTCACAGATGAAATGACAAAAAAAGAAGTAAGTCAATCGCTTTGCGCTTCTCGTCACAGGATTGCTTCGCATTGATTTGGGGCGCGCAAGTGGAACCTACAATTACCAGGTTCACTACCGGCGCCAGCTGTGTGTGACGTATCGACCGTGTCGGATTGATTCGCTTGCGCGCCATCCCACTTGTAGAGCTATTTCAAGAGGTACCACAGAGGGAGAGGATGGTAGTTTATTTTCCTGCTTCTCTCGGGGCAAGTCATGGAACTGAACGTCTTGGATTCCCTCCCCCTAGGACAAAGGTACGCCGGCACTGCCCGAGAGCTATTACAGTCCATCCGACGCTCGAGACACATCCTGACGACATCCGGCCGTTAGAATGAAATTTGATTCGCTTGGCTTGTGGAATGAAAGGAAGCTGCCATCGTCAGGGCGTGGCTGGAATATATTTAAGCGTGAGATTTACACTCTGATGTTACAATAGCCTGTCAATAAATCCAGTAAACAAAATTTCATCGGGTCGACCTCGGCCGCTGTCGGCCCGCGTACGTGGGCCGACAGCGGCCGAGGTCGACCCGATGAAATTTTGCTTAGTGGGACACTCTGTCAACGCCGTGACACATCATCTGAGGACACATGATAATTATTGTAGGTGTTTGTGAACGATCAGTGGAATCATCCTTCTATCTCTGAAAACGTTGTACACATTGTCTGGCCACACAACTTCGTCTCTCACAAGTCGCTACTGATTTTCAACGGTAGCGAATCGAGGGAGACGACCAGTGTTTGATTCAAGTTGCTTGTGTGGCTTCGCCTGGAGCGGTAATGTCGAAAATCACAAACTAGCCGATCCCCCTTTTTTTTTGCGCTGTTGTTGCGCTACTGATTCACTTTTTGCCCCATACAACTGAACTTCCAGTGCTAACTCGGAGAATTTTGCTTTCAAATACACTAACTGGCGTGATTGTGACGGGTTAACTCATTTAACACGCACCGCATCAATAGCTGCGAAGTGTCGTACAGCGTTGCCGCCTACAGCGTTGCCGGCGGCAGCGCTGCATGACACTTCCGCAGGTATTGATGCGGGGCGCCTTGAATGAGTTAACGAGTTAAAAGCCTGAAATTTAAACGAGAAAATATTTCACTTGGTAACATGATTTAAATGCTAATAGATCTGACGCATCGCCAACATGATGTAAGACATCCCCCCCTCGCCCCCCCCCCCCCCACCCCCCGCACCTGCCCCCTCCCCCCCCCCCCAACACACACACCCTAGAAATGCTTATCTGTTTGTATGCGTGCGTGCCAATGTTCAGTGCTGTAAATTTGACAAAAGCCAGTATGTGTCCATTCTTGGAAAAGTGAGATTGTCAATGTTGTTCCATAAGTGTCTGGCTTGTTTTGTCTGTAGAATTTCTAATTTTGTAATTTGTTATAAACTATTTAAACCAATGAAAATCTCGCTTTGCACACAAAAATGGACAAACAGGCTTCTGTCAAATATACAATCAGGGCAGAACATCCGTTGATGATGTCCGTGTGTGTATGTGTGAGAGTTTGTTCACGCTTTTAACTCATTCAGCACGAGGGCCGTATTTCCCAAATTTTGGAGGTGTCATCTAATTACCATGCACCAGTTGCAGGAGATGGATCGACCATGATAATTCAAGGGTAGTGCCAGATTAGAGTGGCGACGACAGGTGCCACTCTAATCTGGCACTACCCTTGAATTATCATGGTCGACCCATCTCCTGCTGTAGTGCGTCAGGGCTGAATTGGATTAAGCGCGAACAAACTCTCACACATACACGCACAGACATAATCGACGGATGTTCTGCCCTGATGATATTTTTCACATAAGCCTGTTTGTCCATTTCTGTACGACAATCAAACTCACCCATCAGCGGGTTATTTACATGTACTCCAGACTGTACTTTTAAAGAAAACACAAGCAAATCAACCGGCTCGGCGAGCCTTTGTAGGTAAATTAGCACCCTGGAACGACAAAGGCGAAAATCAACCAAGCGTGACGATCGCTTCGTCTCGGGTGTCAAAGAGCACTACCCGGGAGGCCTCTTAGTCTTGCTGAGAGAATAATACGAAATTATGCATTCAGGTCAGCATGTCAGGGAAAGGTGCGCTCGGGTTAGTATGTCCCTACCCTACCCTTACGAAACACGGGCACTGCGACATTGAGTTCCACTATGAAATTGTAAAACCCTTTCCATCTGCAAGAGGCATAGATTCTCATGCGCCCCTGCATCCTGCAGGGGCTCATGAGAATCTATGCCTCTTGCTGACAGACATCAGTCTCATTTGTCTTCTCACAATGATGGAGGTCACCCAAGTTTGAAAGTCTGCGCCTTGTGTTGTAGTCATCGGACTAACTCTACCGTGCTTTTCATAATCAAAATATGCCTGTAACAGTAAGTCTGTTTCTAGTTGTATGAGGAGGCACAGATTTTAAGGATCTCCTACAACCGCAAGGGATTATGAGAACTTTGCCTATTTTTTTTTTTAATATGAATCGTTCCAGTTGGAGTGTGTCATCTGGATTTACACGGTAGATAATGTAATTTTCTTTTTATTTTTTTTTTTTATTTTTACAGTCGAATAAACAACCATATTGATTGATTGATTGATTGACTGATTGATTGATTGATTGACTGACTGATTGATTGATTGATTGATTGATTGATTGATTGATTGATTGATTGATTGATTGATTGATTGATTGATTGATTGACTGACTGATTGATTGATTGATTGATTGATTGATTGACTGATTGATTGATTGATTGATTGATTGATTGATTGATTGATTGATTGATTGATTGATTGATTGATTGATTGATTGATTGATTCTTTCTTCCTTTTTTTCTTTTGCCGCGAATCCGGAGGCTGCACGTCTCGAATTTATGAAGCCCTTAATACTTTTAGCCCCAGGACCCTGCAGCAGGAGATGGTCGATTGAACATAATTCAAGGGTAGTGTCAGATGAGCTTGGCGCCTGAAGGCGCCAAGCTCATCTGGCACTACCCTTGAATTATCATGATCAATCCATCTCCTATAACTGGTACATAGTCGTTAGGCAACACCTCAAACATTTGAGAAATGCTCCTTGGGGCTAAAAGTGTTAACTCCTAACAGATGATGCTTGAGTTTCCAAAATCTTATATTATTCCACGCTAAATAACTCATTCTGTCCAAGGATCATAGAAAAAAGTAGGGTGGGGGCTCAGGAGGATCTTTGTCTCTTGCATTTGGGTGGTATATATTGTTATCGCGCAGTTAACATATATTTCCCTCAATATTGAGACGCAGGAGTGAATTCATTCCTACGTTTTTGACAAATGCATACGTGACTAATCACACGCTTGAATCTAGATGAGTGTTTGTTGTTTTATATAAGAACGAGAGAATTGAAGCGATAAGTTATTTACGACATAGGTGGCGGAGTGCATATGTTCAATCAAAACTGGAGGGACCACAGGGGGGGGGCGGAGAAAATCGACTGAGATATGTGTGCCCCTGATTGAGCGTCACTATTGACGGCGCCCTTGTCCGCACCCGCCAGAAGTCGGCTTCCAAAATCCTATGGAGTTATGAATAAACACACACACACGGAAGCACGCAAGTACGCACGCACGCACACACACATACACGCACGCACTCACGCACGCACGCGCGCGCGCGCACACACATGCACACACACACACACACACACACACACACACACACACACACACACACACACGCAATCACAAACATATGCGTGTTTGTTTGTTTTTGGGTTGTTGTTGTTTTTTTATTAACAAACACAAGCTCCAGTTTAATGGCAAAACCGCTGTCCGCCAGTGTCGGACTATGTATTTTGAAAAGACATTCACGTCAATGATACGCTGCATGAGCACGGTGATAAAGACTCTAAGTCTACAAAGTAGATTAATTCATTCGCGGAGACTGAGTCACATCCGGATGCGGCTCACCGTGAGTGAGTTAATATTTGTACTGAATGGTTCACAAACGCGTTGTATACTGCGTGCTTTACCCCAATGACACAATTTCACCCGTACTAATGTAAGTGAACGTGTCGGATTACAAAAGTATATCTTCAACAAGTATTACTTGAGCTTTAACAGAGCAATAAAACGGTTAGCTACTCGTCTATGCCAGGCGGCTAATTAGCCCTGTGACGCAAGCGGCGTGCATCTGACATTAACCCCGTTGCTGCCAAGACCCTGGCCTGCACATGATACACCATGCACGCCGTTGCTGCCAAGACTCTGGCCTGCACATGATACACCATGCACCCCGTTGCTGCCAAGACTCTGGCCTGCACATGATACACCATGCACGCCTTTGCTGCCAAGACTCTGGCCTGCACATGATACACCATGCACCCCGTTGCTGCCAAGACTCTGGCCTGCACATGATACACCATGCACCCTGTTGCTGCCAAGACCCTGGCCTGCACATGATACACCATGATACACCATGCAACCCGTTGCTGCCAAGACCCTGGCCTGCACATGATACACCATGATACACCATGCACCCCGTTGCTGCCAAGACCCTGGCCTGCACATAATACACCATGATACACCATGCACCCCGTTGCTGCCAAGACCCTGGCCTGCACATGATACACCATGATACACCATGCACCCCGTTGCTGCCAAGACCCTGGCCTGCACATGATTCACCATGCACCCCGTTGCTGCCAAGACTCTGGCCTGCACATGATACACCATGCACCCCGTTGCTGCCAAGACCCTGGCCTGCACATGATACACCATGCACCCCGTTGCTGCCAAGACCCTGGCCTGCACATGATACACCATGCACCCCGTTGCTGCCAAGACCCTGGCCTGCACATGATACACCATGCACCCCGTTGCTGCCAAGACCCTGGCCTGCACATGATACACCATGCACCCCGTTGCTGCCAAGACTCTGGCCTGCACATGATACACCATGATACACCATGCACCCCGTTGCTGCCAAGACCCTGGCCTGCACATGATACACCATGCACCCCGTTGCTGCCAAGACTCTGGCCTGCACATGATACACCATGATACACCATGCACCCCGTTGCTGCCAAGACCCTGGCCTGCACATGATACACCATGCACCCCGTTGCTGCCAAGACCCTGGCCTGCACATGATACACCATGCACCCCGTTGCTGCCAAGACCCTGGCCTGCACATGATACACCATGCACCCCGTTGCTGCCAAGACTCTGGCCTGCACATGATACACCATGATACACCATGCACCCCGTTGCTGCCAAGACCCTGGCCTGCACATGATACACCATGCACCCCGTTGCTGCCAAGACTCTGGCCTGCACATGATACACCATGCACCCCGTTGCTGCCAAGACCCTGGCCTGCACATGATACACCATGCACCCCGTTGCTGCCAAGACTCTGGCCTGCACATGATACACCATGCACCCCGTTGCTGCCAAGACCCTGGCCTGCACATGATACACCATGATACACCATGCACCCCGTTGCTGCCAAGACTCTGGCCTGCACATGATACACCATGCACCCCGTTGCTGCCAAGACTCTGGCCTGCACATGATACACCATGCACCCCGTTGCTGCCAAGACCCTGGCCTGCACATGATACACCATGATACACCATGCACCCCGTTGCTGCCAAGACTCTGGCCTGCACATGATACACCATGCACCCCGTTGCTGCCAAGACTCTGGCCTGCACATGATACACCATGCACCCCGTCGCTGCCAAGACTCTGGCCTGCACATGATACACCATGCACCCCGTTGCTGCCAAGACTCTGGCCTGCACATGATACACCATGCACCCCGTTGCTGCCAAGACCCTGGCCTGCACATGATACACCATGCACCCCGTTGCTGCCAAGACTCTGGCCTGCACATGATACACCATGCACCCCGTTGCTGCCAAGACTCTGGCCTGCACATGATACACCATGCACCCCGTTGCTGCCAAGACCCTGGCCTGCACATGATACACCATGCACCCCGTTGCTGCCAAGACCCTGGCCTGCACATGATACACCATGCACCCCGTTGCTGCCAAGACTCTGGCCTGCACATGATACACCATGCACCCCGTTGCTGCCAAGACTCTGGCCTGCACATGATACACCATGCACCCCGTTGCTGCCAAGACTCTGGCCTGCACATGATACACCATGCACCCCGTTGCTGCCAAGACTCTGGCCTGCACATGATACACCATGCACCCCGTTGCTGCCAAGACTCTGGCCTGCACATGATACACCATGCACCCCGTTGCTGCCAAGACTCTGGCCTGCACATGATACACCATGCACCCCGTTGCTGCCAAGACTCTGGCCTGCACATGATACACCATGCACCCCGTTGCTGCCAAGACCCTGGCCTGCACATGATACACCATGCACCCCGTTGCTGCCAAGACTCTGGCCTGCACATGATACACCATGCACCCCGTCGCTGCCAAGACTCTGGCCTGCACATGATACACCATGCACCCCGTTGCTGCCAAGACCCTGGCCTGCACATGATACACCATGCACCCCGTTGCTGCCAAGACCCTGGCCTGCACATGATACACCATGCACCCCGTTGCTGCCAAGACCCTGGCCTGCACATGATACACCATGCACCCCGTTGCTGCCAAGACTCTGGCCTGCACATGATACACCATGCACCCCGTTGCTGCCAAGACTCTGGCCTGCACATGATACACCATGCACCCCGTTGCTGCCAAGACCCTGGCCTGCACATGATACACCATGCACCCCGTTGCTGCCAAGACCCTGGCCTGCACATGATACACCATGATACACCATGCACCCCGTTGCTGCCAAGACCCTGGCCTGCACATGATACACCATGCACCCCCGTTGCTGCCAAGACCCTGGCCTGCACATGATACACCATGATACACCATGCACCCCGTTGCTGCCAAGACCCTGGCCTGCACATGATACACCATGCACCCCGTTGCTGCCAAGACCCTGGCCTGCACATGATACACCATGCACCCCGTTGCTGCCAAGACTCTGGCCTGCACATGATACACCATGCACCCCGTTGCTGCCAAGACCCTGGCCTGCACATGATACACCATGCACCCCGTTGCTGCCAAGACTCTGGCCTGCACATGATACACCATACACCCCGTTGCTGCCAAGACCCTGGCCTGCACATGATACACCATGCACCCCGTTGCTGCCAAGACTCTGGCCTGCACATGATACACCATGCACCCCGTTGCTGCCAAGACTCTGGCCTGCACATGATACACCATGATACACCATGCACCCCGTTGCTGCCAAGACCCTGGCCTGCACATGATACACCATGCACCCCGTTGCTGCCAAGACCCTGGCCTGCACATGATACACCATGATACACCATGCACCCCGTTGCTGCCAAGACCCTGGCCTGCACATGATACACCATGCACCCCGTTGCTGCCAAGACTCTGGCCTGCACATGATACACCATGCCCAACTGCCAAGGTGAGGCAGGGACTCTCACGGGCACCCTCACCCGGATGGGATTAGAAGGTGGCAATACGAGTAGATAATTGCTTCCAAACAATCCATTCATGGCCGCTTGCACTGATGGGCTTAACCCTGTGGCTGTTGGCAGCGTTTTATGTCGAGGTGATTCCTGCAGGAATCACCTCGGCAGACAGCGCTACCGACAGTCAAAGGCCGGTTAAAACAAGTCTGAAGTGTAAGCAACAGTCAGGTAACGATCGTTTACGTAACTGGAGAATGGTGCGCTGGTCTGTGATTTTGGACCTTACGGCCCCAGAGCCGTAAGGTCCAAAATCACAGACCAGAGCACACGCACGCACACACGGCCACGCATCGTAACCACAGCCGAGGAGGAGGACGACACCAATAAACTGTCGCTATCCTTGACGCGGAGCTTTGCACGGTCTTCGAAAACAAAGCCGGGAGCATCGCACAAAATCTGTTTTTCGTCTTTATGAGTACATAAACCAGTTGCAGCACACAAAAAGTCCGGTTTTTTTCTGCTTACCTCTTTGCACTAACCTAAGTGACTATTGGCGTGGTGACTGTTTTAAAAACGGGATTCACACCTCAGCAGTTTTCAGGACTGAAAGTGGGATTAAGTTGGGTGCATTCTGTTGCAAGTATCGAAGGGACCTGCTTTAGGCTACAGATTAAAGGACTAACCCTTTGGCTGTCTTTAGCGATTTTTGTCGCGATGATTCCTTCGCGACAAAAAACCGCTACTGACAGCCAAAGGGTTAAAGTTCACAATATATCTCCTTTATAAATGTTCTTAGTATGTCTTACAATAATGGTGGGCAAAAGGGTTCATTACTAACCTTAAGAAATTTGATTGTCATAGGACTAAAGATGTTTTTCCTTTGTCCTCGAGGGACATTTAGAAAACCTCTGTCATCTCATTCAGCCCGATGCACGTATTTCCCAAAGTTTGGATGCGTCATCTAACGGCTATGCGCCTGTTGAAGGAGATGGATCGACCATGATAATTCAAGGGTATGTTGGCGCCAAGCTAATCTGGCACTACCCTTGAATTATCATGGTCGATCCATCTCCTGCTGTAGTGCGTCAGGGCTGAATGGGTTATGTATGTAAACTTACTAGAATTAAAAGTGTGGGTTTTTTTTTCTTATTATTTATCGATTTATCTTACTGCTTATTGCATGTCCTGAAACATTAGAAGGTAGGCGTGTGTACAGTTGTAAAGTAACACCTGCCTCTCTCTCTGTCTGTCTGTCTGTCTGTCTGTGTCTGTCTGTCTGTCTGTCTGTCTGTCTGTCTCTCTCTCTCTCTCTCTCTCTCTCTCTCTCTCTCTCTCTCTCTCTCTCTCTCTCTCTCAGTCCTTGTCTCTGTTTGTCTGTCTGTCTGTCTGTATGTCTGTCTGTCTGTATGTCTGTATGTCTGTATGTCTGTATGTCTGTCTGTCTGTCTGTCTGTCTATGTCTGTCTGTTTTTCTCTATCTGTCTGTCTGTCTCTCTCGTATTTTTTTTTAATGCCTGTTAACTTCATTCATATTATTTTTATTTGTATGTATTTCATTGTGATAATTTTAGCAAAAGACATGATCGATAAAGGACTGTGTAGCAACATCAATTATCTTTGGAAAATAAAGTGTCGTTATCGTTATTCTCTCTCTCTCTCTCTCTCTCTCTCTCTCTCTCTCTCTCTCTCTCTCTCTCTCTCTCTCTCTCTCTCTCTCTCTCTGGTTCCCACCCTCGGGGGCTTGTGGCGGGCGCAGCAAACGGGTGACCGGCGGGTACGTACCCACTAGCCTGCGGTATGCTGGGGAAGTCCACTTGTGACGCGATGTGCGGCCTGGCGTGTCCTTGGTCGGCGAAATGTGAAGGGGCGTGGCCAGACGAGTGGTTGTATGGTCGCGCTGGGGCCGGGCCGTGGTGTGACGTCATTAAGGGCCCGCCATGACCCTGCTCAGGTCCGTGGAGAGAATCGGGGCCGGTGTGGGGGTTGTATCGGTTTCGGCGTGCCAGTTCATGATATTTGGGAAAATGACCGACGCCCCGGGGAGAAGCGTCATGATGGCTGTTCTGGCGAGGATAGTTTCTGGGCTGCCTACTGCCACTGACTTGTCGGTTTTCACCTGCCTCAGGTGTGTTGTGGGGGCGGCGTGGAGCACCTGCCTCAGGTGTGTTTTGGGGGCGGCGTGGAGCACCCGCAAAGCGGATGTTCATGGCTAGTTTCATGGCACCGACAGGACTGGGGTGAATGCCATCCTGGTACAGCTTTTTCCTTGGGGCTCCGTTGGCTGTGAGGAAGGTGGGGGTGTTGTCAATGAACAGAATTTTCATCTGATCACAGGCCTCCCTAAGGGCATCATTAGATTCAGAGGCGGGGGCGAAGAGGGGGTGGTTTTTACCTCTCGGGGGCATGATGGAAGAGGCCTGAATGCGGGAATTGGGGAAGACGGAGGAATGGAGGCGGATGAGGTGCATCCACGCCGGCTTGGTGACGGGGCCCTGCTGTCTGCAACTGTTGATGCCGACGTGGAATGTCACCAGGCGAATGTGTGGCATCGTTGGCTGTTCACGGAGCCACTCAGCGAGTTCACTGACGCTCAGCCCCGACACAGACAGATTCTGTACCTTTACTCCGTCAACAGACATCCTCTGCACGTCAGACCCATTTCAGAACCGAGTCGCCGATAAGTAAACGATCGACATCGGTTTTCACGGTCTGGGCTCGCAGGTTGCACAGCGGGGTGCTCGAAGAGGAATTCGAGCGGCCTTGGCTGAATTCACGGGAGTCCTTGGCGGCGTTAGCTGTGGTGGCATCACCGGCATCGACATCATCACCAGAGTTGTGCTGCTTCTTGCCAGCACCAATACCGGCACCAGAGTCCTGCTGGTTTGCTGCGCCCGCCACAAGCCCCCGAGGGTGGGAACAATCAGGATTAACGGGCAACCCTAGCCACGATTCAGCCCAGGCCATGCAGATCATCGCCCAACTACTGCTGCCTTTTCTACCGAAGTACTAATTGTCGGCTAATCACTTGTAATGCGTGTGAGCGTTGCTTGTGAGTATCCGATACACTATCCCTCAGCCTTGATAATTGGAAATACTAATTATCGGTTACTCATTTGCAGCGCGCATGAGCGCTGCACGTGACTATCTGGTAATAATCCAATATCTATACCCCTCATTTGTCTTGATAAAATCCGAAATAGTAATTACTGGTTACTCATACGCGGCGCGCATGCGCGTTGCTTATGACTGTCTGATAATTATGTAATGTTAGTTGTGTGCACACGAAGAGACGTTAACCGCGTTACATATGGAAGTTTGAACGGTGCCTTTATCTCAGATTACGACTGGACACTTGATTATAGTTTGTGACTATCATCAGACTTTTCCTATCGGAACATTTCATTTTGCCTTTTTATGTCGTTAGTGTGTGTGCACGGTCGTGCCTCTTGACAAGATTAGATTGTCGGCCAGTGGTGACTGTTGCAGGCTGTGTTGCTTATGACATTGTCCACAGGTTTTGGTGTACAAGGCACTATCCATATGATAAAGTCACAGGTGTAGACTAACGTGATTATGACTTAATTGTTGAAAAGCGCAACGCGTGACTTAGTTTGTGCGCTGTGCCACATCTATACTAAGAATCAGAGGTCACTTAAAACCTCTGCACTCAAACCGCTGGGCGAGTGGTAAATAGTCTTTTCCGCTGGCTCTGTTGTATAGATTGTGCAGATTCGTTGAAATTATCAGCGCAAAACTGGACATTATCTTGTTTGCAGTGAAAACGCGCTATTGCTTTAATTTGTTTTCTTGCACTGTCAGTTTATCAAATTATTTTGTGTAGTTCTGTTTGACGGTTCACCTTTACCTATCCGGTTTGCACTGTGTGTATGATTGTTACTTTTGTGTGTGTGTGTTTCTTTTGTGTTGTGAGACAGTTTACATTCTTTTTGTGTTATAATCTTTTATGCCTGTGCTAGCCTCAATGGCGAAAGCGAGCATAAGGGAATGTACCTTACGTGTAGGCCATCTTAACGTGTTTCATCTTTACAATAAGATACCTGACTTTTTAGCTTGTTTTCTTAACAATCCCACACCGTCACCGTTTCACTTGTTTGGCGTCACTGAGACACGCTTGAGCTCGAACATCAGTGATGAAGCCATTAGTATCCCTAACTTTTCTGTAATCAGAAGAGATCCTTCCTCCCCAGGCCAAACAGGCATTGCCGTCTACATCCACCAGTCTATTCAACACTTAGTCCGTAGACGGCAAGATCTAGAAGCCGCAGATGTTGAGTGCGTGTGGATTGAAGTAAAGCGTCCTTTTTTGACTCCATCATACGTAGGCTTCTTGTACCGTAACCCGGCGGCTGACTTTAGTTGGTACGACCATTTCACCTGTAACTTAGATAAAGTCTGTAAAGTAAACGCCGACATCATTCTAATGGGTGATTTCAATAGCAATTTACTGAAACCCCACACCGCGTGGGAAACAACATCTTCCTTATTTGGGCTGGTGCAGCTGGTGCAGTCACCCACTAAGATTACTGCTGCATCGTCCACTCTTATAGACCATATTTATACCAATAACCCTAAATCTGTGACTGACGTTTCTGTTCCCGACTTGAGCATTAGCGATCATTTCCCTGTAGTGTGTAACTGGGCTGCGCAAATTCCAAAGACTAAAAAGAAAGGTCATATCACCGTAACATATCGCTCTTTTAAACATTTTAACCAAACGCATTTTTACATGATCTTAGTAATGCGTGCTTTGACTCAGTAACCGAGTCCAACGACCCAGAGGTTGCCCTATCTGCATGGTACAGCATTTTCCTTGGGGTACTCAACAAACACGCACCCCTCAGGGAGAGGCGTGTCAAAAGCGCGGTACTACCCCCATGAAGAACTGATGCATGCCATGGAGTTTAGGAACACCCTCAGGAGAGAAAAGAAGTTTGACGAGTTTAAAAAGCAGCGTAATCGCGTCAAGAATATGTTACGTGAAGCGAAAAAAGCCTTTGTAAGAAATACTATTAAAAACAACAAAGACGGGTCTGCTATTTGGCGCGTCCTGAATTCCCTTACCCGAGGCTCTAGTGCATCCACGGTAATCCCTAGTGATTTATCCGCTGACATGTTTAATAATCACTTCCTGTCTGTTGCTGAAGTTTTCTCAACACAAGGAAATGTCAATGATAAGTGTTTCGATATTTTAATTAACTACTGCAATCAGAAGACTGTGACTCCTTTTAGCATTCCATCGATTGCAATACATGAAGTAGGTAAATTCATAAGTAGTCTCGCGAACAAGAAGTCATCAGGCCCTGATGACATAAATCCTAAAGTTCTGAAACTATCCCTACCTTACATTGTTGAATCGCTGACATACATCTACAACCTATGTCTCCATCAGTGTGTATTTCCTACACAGCTTAAACTTGCAAAAGTAATTCCACTACCGAAATCCAAGGACAGGGGAAATCTGAATAATTATAGACCGATTTCGTTACTGTCCGTGTTAAGCAAACCTCTCGAGCGACATGTACACAAACATTTGTCTCATTATTTAGAGACAAATAATATGCTTCATCCCTTCCAGTCTGGGTTTCGTCCGAAGTATTCCTGTCATACAGCGCTAAGCAGACTTGCAGATAAGTGGTTATTTAACGTAAACAATTCGCAACTAATGGGTGTTATTTACCTTGACTTTAAGAAGGCGTTTGACCTGGTTAACCACGACACTCTGATAAGCAAACTTAGTCATTATTTAAAAAACGTCTCAGCAGTTTCCTTCTTTAGTTCATATCTAAAGGGAAGAAAGCAAAAGGTTGTAGTTAATGGATCACACTCTGAAGTGAAGGAGGTTAAGTTTGGAGTACCTCAAGGGTCAGTGTTAGGCCCTCTTCTATTTTGTTTATACATCAACGATCTGCCTCTTCACCTAACGTCAGAATCTATCGAATGTGACTTGTTTGCTGACGATACGTCAATCCATACGGCAAATAAAAACCTTAATGTGGTTGCAAATGACTTACAACAGAGCCTTGATGAGGTGTCCGCTTGGTGTGAACGTAACTCGATGAGTATCCATCCAGCAAAAACTAAGTCAATGGTAATTGCGACACGCCAAAAACACCAATTAAGCCCCCTTTCAATTGATTTGTCCTTCGAAGGCAATTCTATTGAGCAAGTGTCTGAACACCGCCTCCTTGGAATTATCATAGATGATCAGCTCAAATGGCAGGCACACACACATAAAGTGTGTAAAACTGTTTCAAGGAACATTTTCATGCTGTCCAAACTGAACCACTTCACTGACTTTGAAACCAGAAAATTATTTTATTATGCACATATTCAGTCCCACATTAATTATGCTTCGACGGTGTGGGATGGCTGCAGAGATGTACATTTAAAAAGACTGAACTCCTTACACAGAAGAGCAGCAAAATTAATTTTACCTGATCCTACTTTGACAACGGATGATAAGATTTACAAAGCGGGACTTCTTTCTCTCATAAAGCAGTTTGCATTCAACAAAGGTGTTCTCCTTTTTAAGATTCGGAATGACAACACTCCGGAATATCTAACCCAGCTGCTAGTCCGGTCACAGTCCCACTATGGCGATACAAAAAGCCTATATGTAGTACCCAAAACGAGAATAGACTTATTTAAAACCAGTCTGACATTCTCGGGGGCGACTTTGTGGAATTCGCTTCCATCCCACACGAAGACCACTCCAACGGTATCATGTTTCAAGAAAAGTCTTTTTGAACATTTATCTTCGCAGCCATAACTATCTTCAAGCTTTGCTTTCTATACGTAGATATCATTGTTAGTAATGTACCCATTCTATTGCTGTGTATGTATAGTGCTGCTGTGTTGTTGCTTTTCTTTTTTTTCCCCTTACCATTGCTCCAACTCCCACAACACACCGTAGGCGTTCGTCCTATACATGTATTAATGTAATGTAATTGTTGTGTTGTAGATGTAGCAAC
Source organism: Semisulcospira habei (assembly GCA_036245525.1). Classification (NCBI taxonomy): domain Eukaryota; kingdom Metazoa; phylum Mollusca; class Gastropoda; family Semisulcospiridae; genus Semisulcospira; species Semisulcospira habei. Next base: position 289,220,666 of record BTPG01000002.1, on the reverse strand, counting down.
GGCAGATTTGAAAAATGGCCGCATTGCCTCTGGCATTGTTAATATCTTTACCGTTGTAAAATATTGATTCATTGATTCATTGATTCTCTCTCTCTCTCTCTCTCTCTCTCTCTCTCTCTCTCTCTCTCTCTCTCTCTCTCTCTCTCTCTCTCTCTCTCTCTCTCTCTCTCTCTCTCTCTCTCTCCTCTCTCTCTCTCTCTCTCTCTCTCTCTCTCTCTCTCTCTCTCTCTCTCCCTCTCCCTCTCCCTCTCTCTCTCTCTCTCTCTCTCTCTCTCTCTCTCTCTCTCTCTCTGGCCTCAGATCACACTGCACAGTTTCCACGTACCAATGCCGCAGTACCCAGTGGCATTCCAGCCAGCATTCCAGCCAGCGTTCCAGCCAGCCTCAGCCGTTCCCACTTCCCTTTCCCCACTGGCAGTATCCGTATCTAGCTAATAGTGGACCTCGGTCCCAAACGGTCATGTGAAGTGTGTGTTAAACATACCTCAGTGTTTTGGTTAGATTAACTCCTTCATGCCTGATCGGGAAACGTTGGACGATGATAGTTCCGGGATAGTGCCGGATTACCTTTGCGTCGTTGAGGCGCTAATCTGATCTGTTACTGCACTTGTGCTATCGTTGTCCATCTCTCTCCAGCGTAAATCGGATGTTCAACTAACACGCCTCCAGGCCTAAATGAGTTGGTTTTACCGGCCCCCATCCTACTTACTTACTTACTTACGCCTGTCACCCCTACCCGGGTATAGGCCGTCGACGAGAGACCTCCAGCAACTCCTGTCCTGTGCTTCAACTTCGATTCTACTCCAGGTGGTTCCCAGTCTCTTGATGTCTGCTTGGAGGTCTCGACGCCAGGAGTTTCTCGGCCTACCTCTTTTCCTCTTTCCCTGGGGGTTCCATGACAATGCCTGCCTAGTGATCCCCATCCTACTTGACGACTGTTAAAATAGTTTTTTTTTTTTTTTTTTTTTTTTTTTTTTTTTTGGGGGGGGGGGTGGGGGTCGGGGGGGGGGGGTGGTTGGGGGTGGGTGTAGGCTCAACTTGAACTAATTTCACTTCATGTTTTTCATGAACTTAGTGAACATCAGTATAATTTTGGTATCTGTTTCAGCCAACTTAATAAAATTTCAAATACAAAACGATTTCCAAATACCGTCAGTAGCTCGCTTGAGCTTGCCCTTAGCACCACGTAAATGTTCTGTGTTTACGTACAGTGTGTGAGTGAATGCGTGTGATTCACGTGAGCGTGCTTGTTGGGTTCAGTTCGCGGCTACATTCTGCGCATTGAGTTATATAATAAATATGAGAAATGCGCCATATAAATACCATGTAATAATTCTGAACAGAAAATAAACAATCATATGACTTCATTTTCAGCCCTTCATCCGTCCGACTTGTAGCAATGCGTTGTGCATATGAACACAGGTGTGTGAGCCCTAAGTGTTATTAGTATTTTTTAAATTCCAGTTCTCGTCAGTTTAATCTGTTTCAGTGTGTCGAGCACTGATCTGACAATCCTTTGATCAAACGGTGACATTTCTATACGAAACGGTTTACTGTGCTGTTGTTTTAGTTTCACCTCATAGATTTGACATTAATATTTGCGATGCTTTTGATTTATATGCGATGCGGCCGTATCACAGCAACGTGTGTTGCAGTCTGACAGTTTAGGGAAATCGTTGGACTATTTGCACTGTGGTTGACCTGTGTACAGTACAGTTGCGCGTTTGACTTGTGTCTGGCTGGCATACACACCATTTTTGTAAGCCGGACTAAATGTAAAGATTAGTGATTATAGTGCATAGCCAAACGTGTTGTGCTGAATGCGAGTAGACAGTTCTACAAAGTATCCTGCAAGCTATTTTTCACAGTCGTGGTGATTATAAGTGGATTTGATTTATTCCATGTTTTCGCACAAGATCACTCCTTTCAGCGACTGGACTGTTTCACTGAGTTTCGGATATTGACAACTTTATATTTACATTTTCGTCATTAAAATGTGTACACCATCAAACAATTACATGCATGCACACGGGCTGAAGGTCGGGCACCTTAATGTATTTCACCTTTACAATAAGGTTCCTGACATTTCAATATTTTTAAACCAGCCTTCACACTTCCATCTCTTTGGGCTAACGGAATCACGTCTGGACTCAAGAATTAGCGACGAATATCTGTGCATTCCAAACTTTTCCTTAATTATATTCGTCGTGACCCAAACACCCTCAAACACACAGGGATTGCTGTTTATGTCCATAAGTCGATTGCACATATGGTACGCAGACGTGATGATCTGGAGTCAACTGAGATTGAGTGTGTATGGCTAGAAGTAAAACTTAATAACTCATCGTCAATTAGAATGAGTTATGTATATAGAAATCCATCGTCCACTGTCGAGTGGTATGATGACTTTGTATAGATGATGGATAAAGTAAATGACACTGACAAAGATGCACTGCTGTTAGGTGATTTTAACATTGACTTACTGATTGAAACAAATCCCACGTGGCAATCGACAACAACTCTTTTTGGGTTGAAGCAACTAGTCCAAATTGGCCAAGCTCCTACTAGAATAACCCAATAATCCGCTACACTCATTAATCACATCCATACCAACAACTGTAAGTCAGTACTAGAGACCAGCGCCCCCCCCCCCACCCCCTCACCCCCCCGCCACTAGCTATCAGTGATCATTTTCGCATCACCTGTACATGGTCGTGCAAGATGCCCAAACAAAAGAGGGATCAGCATGTGTACATTTCCTATAGGTCTTTTAAAAAAAACTAAATAAAGATGCTTTTCTACACGATCTTAGCCTTCATGATGTGTACAATTGTACCAACCCAGATAAGGCTGTCTCTCTCTTAATTGATCTGTTCCTGGGGGTGCTAAACAAACATGCGCCAATAAGAAGAAAGCGAGTCCGATCCCGCCAGCCTCCCTCATGGATAACCGACGAAATCAAACAAGCAATGGATGATAGAAATAAGGCTAAGAAAGAAAAGAACTTTCAGGAATTTAAAAGATTGCGAAATAAAGTTAAGTACTTAATTAGAGAGGCGCAGAGATCGTTTGTAACCAAAACAGACGAAGAAGACAGAAACCCTTCCTCTATCTGGACAACACTTAATACGCCTACAAACCACAAGCGTAAACAGTGCAATACCATTCCAGAAAACCTCTCCTCTGAGGAGTTTAATAACCACTTTCTATCCGCCCCCAAAGACTTACTCAGTTCTCACAATCGCAATCAGTCGATATATTCCACACCAGAGAAGCTAACAAAGTTCTGTAAACAACGATTGTCCTCAGATGATATTTTCGTCATCCCTGATATTGCTGTACACGAGGTAGGCAAATACATTTCCATTTTAAAAAAGAAAACGTCTTCGGGCAGTGATGATATCAATGGATACATCCTTGACCTGTCGCAAAAATACATAGTGGAACCTCTTACATACATTTATAACCTATGTATACAAAAAATGTCTTCCCAGTAGCTTTCAAAAAATCAAAAATAGTGCCTGTTTCTAAAGCAAACGATTCTTCTGAAATTAATAACTTTCACCCCATTTCCCTTCTATCAGTTCTCTCGAAGCCTCTGGAAAGCATGTTCACAAACATCTTCTGGAATGTCTTGAAAAAAGGTCCCTATTATATTATTACCAGTCAGGTTTTCGTCCCAAGCATTCATGCCACACTGCACTCGCACGAATAGTGAATTCGTGGGTCAACAGCATACATGATAATAAAATGATTGCTGCTGTCTTCTTGGATCTAAGAAAAGCGTTTGATCTTATCGATCACACCATCTTATTGAAAAAGCTTGCCACCTACCTAAACAAACAGAGCCCCTCAGCTCTTTCGTTTCTGAACTCCTATCTTACAAAAAGAACACAAACAGTCTACGTCAATGGAAAATGTTCTTCTGAACAATTTGTGGAGTATGGAGTGCCCCAGGGGTCTATTTTAGGCCCACTACTGTTTCGTATCTTCGTTAACGATCTTCCGTTACATGTAACGTGTACTGAGGCTGAGTGTGACATGTTTGCTGACGACTCAACATTACATTCCGCTGGTAAAACTGTGCCTGAAATTGCAAATAATCTTCAAGAGAGTCTTCATGAAGTCTCTCGGTGGTGTAATGAAAATCGCTGCTTGTAAATCCCACAAAAACAAAAAGCATACTTATCACAACCTGCCAGAAACATCAGCTCAAACCTCCATCACTCAACCTTTCTTTGGACTCCATCCCAGTTGAGCAGGTCAGTCAACACCGCCTGCTTGGAGTAATAATAGATGATGATCTAAGCTGGCATAACCACCTATATTATATGAGAAAACATTTGTCCAAAAAGTTGTTTCTACTTTCCAAACTTAAAACGATCATTGACCTTAAGACGCGCAAACTATTTTTAATGCCTACATTAAACCACACATTGACTACGCCTCAACAATATGGGATGGCTGCAGTGAAAATCACTTCAAGAAGATAAACTCATTATACAAGCGCGCTGCTAAGCTTATCCTCCCTGATCCGTTTTTATCCACTGATGCCAAGCTGCAGGCCATCGGACTTCTCCCTCTGGTTAAGCACCTCACACTAAACAAACGTGTACTGATGCACAAAATTCTCAACGGGAAAGCTCCACCTTACTTATCTAGGCTTTTTTCGCCAACTGAAAAAAATACAGCACCTCCAGGAACAGTCTCTCTATAAAAAGGCCCCATATAGACCTGTTCAAATCTAGCCTTATTTAGGTGCTCTTTTAATGGAATTCACTTCCTCCCACTATTCAACAAACCACGTCCCTCTCTCTGTTTAAAAAGTAGAGTACATGATTACCTTTCTAAGACAACGTTATGCTGATCCTTTCTTCTTGTTTGTTTCTCGACATAATACGCTTCATGTTTTTACATTTTTACTTTTTTTTTCTTTCCATCTAGCCTCCAAATTGCTTGTTCTGTTTTCTAACTTGTTTTTGATAGTACACAAAATATCATACCTACTTATATGTTAGATAATTATGTGCGCACGTACGTGTGTATGTGCATGTACAAAAGTGCGCATGTGCACGAGTACAAGTATATGCGTGTCTGTGTGCGTGTGTATGCTTGTGTGTGGCGTTTATTATTAGATAGTTTTTGTTGTTTGGTTGGTGTTCCTTTTTTTAAGTAGCTTAGCAAGGACAGATTGTAAGAAAGGCCTGCGCCTAATATCTCAATCCTTGGAAAATAAAGTTTCGTTCGTTCGTTCGTTCGTTCTCTCTCTCTCTCTGAGAACAGTGGCTTATTAAAGGTACACAAGTGTCAGTAGTTAATGCTTATCAATATCTAGGATTGTATTTTTCTACCCGACTGTCATTTTCCAGAGCTTTTGGTGATATCTGTACTAGAGCACGGAGGGGCACTATAAAAGTATTTAAGATCTTGTGGAAGACTGGGGACTTTTCCCCAGCGATATTTTCCAAGCTGTTGGATTGACAAATTAAGCCCATATTATTGTTGTACGCTTCAGAGGTATGGGGTCTATACAGGCACAAAGAGATTGAGAAATTACATCTCTTTGCATTCCAAAAGCTGCTTAATGTAAGTCCACGTACACCAAATGACCTTGTTTATGGCGAAAGCGGTCGGTATCCACTGTACATGCGGCGGAGGTGGAAATAGCATGCCTGGGCCGTGGCGGAGACGAAGCTGGTCATGGAAAGAGAGGAATCGAGGATAACGCCGAGGTTCTTGGCCGAGTCAGAGAGGCGGGCAGATGGGGGTGCTATCGAGTTGAAGGTGAAGAGAGGGAGGGAGCTGGGAGAGTTTCTGGCGAGTGCCTACCAGCATGGCTTCCGTTTTGTCGTCGTTCAGTTTAAGCTTGTTTGCTGTCATCCGTTTTTTTACGTCTTCGTAGCAGTCAGCCGTGCGAGTCAGTAGTGACTGAGTGTTGTCGAGTTTGTCTTTGTCTAGCAGTTGTGAGTCGTCAGCGTAGAGGTGGTGGTGTATGCGGTGAGACTGGATGATGTTGGACAGGGGAGAGGTGTAGAGTGTGAAAAGGACCGGGCCCAGGACGGACCGCTGTGAAACTCCGCAGGAGAGCGTGACTGGGTTGGAAGAGACGCCGTTGATGGTGACGGACTGCTGTCTGTCGGAGAGGTAGGAGAAAAACCAAGAGTGTAGGCCTGAAGCTGGTCGCGCTGTGGTTGCTCGTAGTTTTGCAGAGTTCTACCACGTCTCAGGTCCTGCTGTTGGTGTCTGGCTCCGCTAAATGGCCTGAGGGACTCTTGCTTCGGGTAAGTTGTAGATGTGAAGAAGAGGCTGGTTGCTGGCACGGCTTCTCTCCTCCATCCCGTGTCCGCTGTGGGGCTGGCGTGGCCCGGAACACCTGCAAAGCGAATATTCAGTGCCAGCTTCATGGCACCAGCAGTACTCGGGTGGGTGCCGTCCTGGTAGAGCTTCTTTCGGGGGGCTCTGTTGGCTGTGAGGAAGAGAGAGAGAGAGAGAGAGAGAGAGAGAGAGAGAGAGAGAGAGAGAGAGAGAGAGAGAGAGAGAGAGAGAGAGAGAGAGAGAGAGAGAGAGAGAGAGAGAGAGAGAGAGAGAGAGAGAGAGAGAGAGAGAGAGAGAGAGACCCGCGCGCGGGAGAGAGAATGACGTCATATTTAGAGTATTATGTTAGTGTCTGCGTGGTGACGGAGTTGCCTCTTTTACGTCACCGCCACTGTCTGACTTTCTCTAGAAGTCAAGGTTTTTTAGTGTTTTAATTCTTGTCTGAAAAGAATTACTTTTACTAAAGAAGTTGAAAGGATACAAAGCTGGCTAACGAACTCATCTAATGTCTTTCTCCAAACTAGCTATATCCATACGCACGTACATACATACGCATGAACGGCGCTTCGCGCCAAATATACGTTCAGCAGCGAGGTTAGCGTAACTAGTAGACATGACGTAATTTTTATCTTGTTACTTCAATTGTTAGAGGTTTAGCCTGCCCACCTTTGACATCATGGACATGCTATTAAATTCGCCCCACCGCGACCCGTCTTAAAAAGTCCCTTCTATAAGTAGAAGGGACTTAAAAACGCAGCAGGCCCATTCTTTTTTTGCATTTTGTAAATTTTTGGTAGTAGGCCTACGTTTTGCCTGAGTTTTCATGTGATGTGCCGATGGCCTAAACAATAAAACGATTCAGTCTTGAGCGAGTCTTGAATCTCTCTCTCTCTCTCTCTCTCTCTCTCTCTCTCTCTCTCTCTCTCTCTCTCTCTCTCTCTCTCTCTCTCTCTCTCTCTCTCTCTCTCTCTCTCTCTCTCTCTCTCTCTGAGTTATTTCTGAACTCACAACTTGAGCAGAACATGACCAGCAACGATCTGAAATTTCCGTCTGACATCCTTTTCGTGCACTTGAAACTGTAATTCAGACAAAACCTTCAGCAAACCTTCAGCAAACCTTCAGGAAACTTTAATTTCAAATCAATATTTTGTCATCTCAGTTTCTGCCTATAAGTATTTCATCTCTTCCCTGTCAGAGCACAGCTACAGCTGGGTACGTAGACAGGACTACGCTGTGAAATGCGGGACTACGTCCCCAAAAGACCCACTAGGCTGCAATTTATGCTTGTATCTGACAAAATAAAAGTCGGTGTTGTTCATTTCAAACATCAGCTAGCTGCAAATAGATTGGCACACCTGCAGCTTTTTGCAGAATTTCGAAAGCTGGCGGGAAATTACCATAATTTGAAGAAATTCATCTAATTTGAGCTTGTTATGTGGGCTCCTGCCAAGGAGTTCCAGTAACTTGTCAATTATATTAAGTTTTCTCAATTTTCATTTGTATTTTATTAAGGATATTTTTTTGTTTTATTATATATTTGATGTTATTGTGTGTTGCGTATTTTGGATATTCATGCTGGGGAGTGTGGATGTGTGTGTGAATGTGGTGCGTGAGTTTGGGGTTAGGATTGAGTGAGGATATTTTGAATTGTTGTTTTTATATGTAATAAATGTGTCGTAATTGTTCCTCTGGCGTTTGTGTTAGTTTGGGATGGTAGTACTCGAGTGGTAGCGCTCACAGTTTGCGCCCCGGAAGCGGGGGTGGTGACATTTTTGGCGAGCCTGTCACGACATGGGTTTATTTTTCCTATTTTTGTAATGGAGTTAAATTTAAAGAGGTGACAGAGATTGGTTAGTCACCGGGTAAAAGGATAGCACAGGCGAGTTGTTTGGCTTTTACACGGGGAATTGTTGCCATGCGAGTTGTGCCGCACGTGATTGCTCTGCGCGATCGGGTGGTTACTGAACCGCTTGATCTTACATCGCACTTTTTACTGAGCGCAAGGTTCGGCTAAACCGTACTATATCCAAATTGGTAGTCAGTCACTTCCAAGCAGCGGAAAAAAAGCAGCAGTCTTCGAGGGAGGGCTTGCAGGCGTGGTTTGCCATTTGTTGAAGTCCTCAAGCAACTGTGTCGTTCTTTTGTGACGGCCCTGCGATACGGCCCTGGTCACTCCGGAGCCGGTGTCCTAGAGAGAGAAACTGCGACGACTGAACCCCTGGCTTGTCTTGTTTGTTTGTCACCTTTTGGTATGCAAAAATTGATCGATAAACGTGTCCGATTCGTTGGGACAGTTTTTGCTGCAAAACAGCGTCCACACTATACTAAATGCAAAATTCTTGCCGGTAGTACAAGTGGTATTTTGTGTTGAAATTAGGGAATTTTAGTGTCTTTCGAGCTTAAAAGGGTGCCTGATGTTTGGACTATGATGTGCAGGAAAGGTCGCGGTTGCCCCGAGATGGCCTACGGTTTGAAGAATGTGGGACTACACTGTGCAATAATCGCTGCCCCCCCCCCCCCCCCCCCCCAGCCTAAGTTGAATTGTTACTCTTATTCATTATGTAGCTGTCTGATTTTAATATACAGAAAAATACTGTTAATAAACTGGTTGAAATTCCATTAAAAGGTGTACTGGGATACATGACGGAAAAAGAAGTATGATCGAGGCAAAGGAAAAGTGTCTGCTATGACAGAATGCGTTCGGCTTTGCTAAAATACCCCAGCTGGAATGTTGACTATTTTATATGAGGCTGATCAAAACGAACATTTATGGGAACACATCACACGTTACATCCAAGGCATGTCAGCTGCATGCAATGGCTTATGTTACTTATGGATGTTCATTGACTAACCCCTACAGTAACTAACTCCTATTTAGGTCCCCCTTGAACTATTTGACTGTTTTTTCAAATTTGCACGAAATTTCAGTCGACAGAAAGTCAGTCTGAAAACCACGTAATTCAAAATTTGTTGGAAACATTTTTATATGAACCCACATACCTATTGACATAACTATTATTGATCTCTTTTTCCTTGACCTTTTCAATGGGTCATCCCAATTAGTATGCATAGGAAGGTCTTACCATCAGGTATCTGTACTAAGCTGGGGCTTCGGGTTGTGAATAGTATTTGAGAAAAAAAGTATTTTTTCAAAATATTGATGGTTTTGACGTATTTTCTGATCCCCTGTGACCCTACCTTTGGTATAATTAGAAAGGTCTGGCCTGGGCCAAGTTTGAAGTCTGTGGTTTGAGTGGAAAATACCATCGTTAAAGTTTAGGACGAACAGAGGACCACTGGCCCATTTCATAGACTTACTTTTGCTATCGCACATGAGCCAAGAGGTGCATGGTCGACCACTTCAATCCGGGCAGAATATTCCTAGAAAAAGAAGACGAAGAAGAGGAAATACGGTTGGATTTACAAACCTTGCTTGCTTTTGTTAGCCATAAGTAACTATGGTAATACTATTAACAGCTGGTGTCAGTCGTGTTACCAAAGACATGAAGAGCTGTGGGTATGCTCACCCATTCTGTGTTTTCTAATGGTCACGTTGCAAGCTTCATCTAAATACGATGTAAATTAAGCTGAAAAGCTTGCAAGCAACAAGATATTCTTATCTTTATTGCAATATATTGAACCAGATGTAAATCGCAACATGACTGACAAGATGACTGTCAGTCATGTTATGAGATTGTCAGTCATGTTACAAGACTGTCAGTCATGTTACGGACAGATCTTATCTAAATACACAATATTCCCACCATAGTTTGAGGCTTTGAATCGTCATCAGTTCACCATTTAAAAATGCTGCAGAACAGCTGGTCACATCTTACAGACTTTACTGACTTTGTTGTTTTTCAAATATAATTTATTTATAAAATACACATGATTCGTCTAAATATCATATTTGCTTTACTTCAGATGCTAATTTTTGTTTTGGCATTTGGAAATGTCAAACAAAATATGTTTCCTGTTTCTGTCATGTGCACAATGTAGTCCCAAATCCTTCACACCCTAGGTCATTTCTGAACAACCGAGATCGACTTTTGCACACAGTAGTCCCAACATCAAATATCCTTTTTCAGTTCGAAGGACACTAAAATTCATTAACGTAAACACTTATTGTTATTTGTACAACCTGCAAGAATGTTGACACGTGTATTTAGTGTAGTGTAGACGCAGCTAAATAGCAGAATCCGGCCTGACGAATCGGACACGCGATCGATCAAATTTTGCACACTTAAATCTCGCCGATTTCGTCAAATTATGACAGTTTGCCGCTACATGTTTTACCTCTACAACTAGCTACAGGTGCACCAATCTATTTGCAGCTAGAGGATGCTTAACATGAACAATATTGACTTACATTTTGTCTGATCCAAGCATAAATTGCAACCTAGTGGGTCGTACGGGACGTAGTTCTTACCTCCGCTACTTGCACGGGCGTAGTCCTGTCTACATACCCTGAGCTAGCCAGCAACACCCAGACAGCAAGACATAGATCCTCATGAGTCAACGCAGTCGCGGAGACTCATGGGAATCAATGTCTCTTGCTGGTGTCACTGGAGTCCTTGCAGATCCGGCGGATAAAGCCATCAGCAGTGAATCATTGACGATTTCCGCAGAGACTCCGGGGAAGGGGTTGACCCCACGAATACTACTCTCGATGTCGTTCGTTTGAGAGGACGCGTACTGTATATATCCTTCTTTTACGTCAGCGGCAGTTACAGGGTTAAAATGAAAATCATTATCTTGTTGCTAAACCAGGAAGAGGCAGAAAGAGGAAGTTCGGAAAAGTCATGAATCACGCGTCAAACTGAAAGCTCCGCCGTTCAAATCGTCAGTCCGCACTATCAATGACGGGGAGATGGACCGACTGCGGACCTACGGGTACGTCTGTGTGTGCTGGTTTGTGATTTTGGACCTTACGGCCCTTTAGATCCAAAATCACAAACCAGCACACATTCTCTGGGTTGCATTCTCCCCGTCAATTGTGCAATCGGCGATGGAGTTGAAATGGATGACATTTAAAAGTATACCCAATTCAGCGTGTCAGTCAGTCGTGTCATGTGTGATTCACACACATGTATAATATATATATATATATATATATATATATATATATATATATATATATATATATATATATATTATATATATATATATATATATATATATATATATATATATATATATATATATATATATATAACTTTTTTTGTTGATGATTTACGATGCAAACTTTGCATTGGTGAGGACTGGTCGATCCGCGGTAGTTGTGCCTGATTAGCTGGGCGCCTTAACTCATTTGCGCCCCAAGGTCGAAAACCCCCGCCCATAGGCGCCAAACTATTCTGGCACCACCCTTGAACTATCATGGTCGATCCATAGCTTGCTGTGCTGTGTCGGGGACAAATGAGTTACCACATTCGAGACATGCTGCAATCGGATAGGCGGACTATAAGCCTCGTATCCGGATGGGGGAACGCCCGGCAATACCGGAGTTAATTCGTCATAATGACTGCATTAACCCATTTCCTGTCACTGTACGTACATTTTTGTTTCTGAAATCTTTGTTCATTCCACGACTAAAAGCCACACCGTCCAATAAACATGGATACAAATTGGTATCAGCAAGAGGCATAGATCCCCCAGAGAACGGACTTGCTTTGTGGCCTGCCTAGCCCCGGTCCCCCTTCCCCCAAGCCTTAACTCATTCACTGCAGAGAAAAAGTCAACACGATCCAACTGCAAGAGACATAGATCCTCATGAGCCCCCGCGACTGCGGGGGCTCATGCGGATCTATGTCTCTTGCTGACACCAAGTTGTATCCATGTTTCTTGGACGGTGTTGTTGAACGAACAAAGATTTCAGACACAAAAATCGTAATTACAGTGACAGGGAAGGGGTTAAGTTCACTCACTGGAACAGTGTGCTGAGTAAGGCATCGCTGTGTTCACGTTTAGAGCGTTAGCAATGCTGGTGAACAAAGTTATTCAACAATTTTATAATGTCTCTGGGAAGAAAGTCTGGTACACGTCTGTGAGAGAAAGTGTTTGCTTACATTATACCTGACTATATATGTACGAGAGTGAATGCCATCTACCTGGCCGTTTGTGACCAGCTCAGGTAAGAGAAACAAACTCAGAGAGTTTCGACATTTTTCTGACCCTCTTCTCACTGAAGTGGGTCAGATATAAATCAAACTTTCCCCTCAGCACGTACACATTTACATGGGAGAGGCAGACAAAACGTAATCTACGTCATTTTGTGTGATGAACGTAATTTGCTTTAGTCTTTCCGATGATTCCAAAAATGTCGCAGTTCTTTTGCTCCTCAATATATAAGTGTATATTTGTGCTGGTGTGTGATTCTTGACCTTACGGTCGAGGTTGAAAAGTCCAGGAGCCAGTTGCATGATGCATGAGTGACCTTAGTCCTGCGCCAGCCACTAAGCAAGGGGCTACGTTGCGCTGTAGCGGAGCACTTTGCTTAGTGGCTGGCGCAGGACTAAGCTCACTCATGCAACTGACTCCAGAATCGCAGATCAGCTCGCAAGCATCCTAAACATTCAGTCATTGAAAAGGTCAGACATTGTACAGGCCATTAACGCTGGCCCGGACTCAAATATAGAACCATGAGGATATCTTAAAATCTCATGGTTAGTGTGTCGAATGGCAAAACTTTGTGTAACAGTGTGGAGTAATGGTGTAACAGCGGGGACATTTGTGAATGTATTTGCGAATAATTCAGCCAGGAGGTGAAACATTAACTGTCTCTTCATCGGGGCGGTCCGTGGCGCAGTGGTTAAGGCGCCTGCCACCAATGCTAAAAGTGCGAGGTTCGATACGGGGTTCCGGCGTCGGGTTTTTCTCCTCTAGTAAGTGTCGCCGTTAATTCGGGCGGAGCGTCGGGGGTTCCAAAAAACTTCAGTAGCTCGCTTCAGCTTGCCCTTAGCACCACGTGAATGTTTTGTGTTTATGTACAGTGTGTGAATGAATGCGCGTGATTCACGTGAGCGTGCTTATTGGGTTCAGTTCGCGGCGGCTCTTAGAGCCTATATTCAATTCGACATTTAATGCACTGATTTATTTATTTATTATTATCCGGGGAATAGATATGCTAAAGGGTTTATCCTAAGCCACAAATCTGTGTAACTGCAGGGACTCATGAGGATCTATTCCCCTCGCGAATTCGGGAAAGGGCTTGCCAAAAGCCGAAATTTTGAATAGCGTATACACCAATAGATATGAATCAAACGGACTTTGCTTTATTTCACTGCTAGGGACGGTGGTTCGGGGACACAGCTACCACACATCGCAATATTGAATTGAATTAAGTAACCCATCTACATCTACAAAAGGCATAGATTCTTATGAGTCCTTGCAAATGCAGGGGCTCATGAGAATCAATGCCTCTTGCCAACAGGGTTCGACTCAATCCATGCGGTTACCATTGTTCTTCTTAAGGATAGGGAAGATTTTCTACATGGATTTAAACCAGACTAAATTAACGTACCCATTCTTACAAATTCAAGCAGTGATTTCAGCCGAACTGCGCAGGGTTCACACACACACACACACACACACACACACACACACACACACACACACACACACACACACACACACACACACACACACACACACCATCACGCACACACACACACACACGGACAAATACACACGCGCACACACACACACACACACACACACACACACACACGCACACACACACACAACATAATGACGAGCAAAAGAAATGCGAATCATCGGAAACACTAAAGCGTTTCATATCCTTCCAAAAACTAATGCCGCATTTCTGTTGCTCGTCAGTATAGAAACTTGGTATATATATCATTCAAACTGATAAATTGCAGCAACTTTTATTGTCCTCTCGACCCCGCAAGTTCTTTGTCGTGTGCTGTCTCATGTTGTGGTTAGAGCAGACGGCTCTACAACATCTACCAAACCAGCGCTTATGCGCACGTTGACTGATGATGTCCTCGGCGTTAACAACTTGCATTTTATCGATCGTCCAGAGAGCTTATAGTTCATTTTGCATCATGGGAGAACAATCATAACTGATTATGTATCATGTGAAATTTAAATCCGTCCGATCGCAATTGAACAGTTTACACCCGGCCCAAAAGGAGCTAACGTTACGGTACAAGCATTTTTTTCCTCGCGCCTCTAAACCAAAATCTCTTTCAACGATAGGAACTTTGATGCGTGAAAATTCTGCCAGCTAGAGAGGCAAGATAATCAAGCTAATCAGGCACTACTCTTAACGCTACTCTATCTTAACCCCTTCACTGCCAGTGGACGCCAATTGTGTCTTTGCAAGCAGGGCGTGTGCAATACCGAGTAATCCCATCAGTACAAGGAACACTAAGTTCAACAAGATGCAAAGAACATGAGCCCCAGCATCTGCGGGGGCTCATGTTGTTCTTTGCCTCTTGCAGCTGGTCCGGCGGTGAATGGGTTAACTTGAGCTGACGTTAAAAGTGAAAATCAACATATCGGAGACGTGCTCATTGCATTAAATTCGGATACGTGGCTTCAGTTTATGTGGCCGGGTATCCCGGATGCGGCACCGCCGGACGTCTCGAATGACTAGAAGTTCGTGAGCTCGTGCGGTGTCCAACTGAGGGCAACACCAAGGAAGTTGGCGCGCGAACAACCCCTCGTTGTATCAGTGATGTAAGCATGTTTGGCCCTTCTAGTCGCTCAGCCAACTCCTCAGTTCAGCAGGGGATCATGAGAATCTATACTTTTTATAGGCAATAAACAGCTCCGTTTTCATTTTCTGACAATGGAAGTTCGTCGTTTTCGCCGGTCACTGACAGCGGAGAAAGAGAGAGAGAGAGAGAGAGAGAGAGAGAGAGAGAGAGAGAGAGAGAGAGAGAGAGAGAGAGAGAGAGAGAGAGAGAGAGAGAGAGAGAGAGATGGTCGGCATTGCAGATTTAGTTCCCAGCAGTCCAATTTTAGTTGAATGACTCACAGTACAGTCTAAATGCGACTCTTTCTTTAAAATTAATGTAATGCAAAATTTATGCGAAGGCAAGGACGCTACCAACAACTCAGTCTACGCATTTAACCCCTTAACTCCCGGGGCAAGGTGAACGCTACCCATCTGCCAGAGACTTTTGACATAAACCCTCATGAGCCCCCGCGACCGCGGGGGCTCATGAGGATTTGTGTCTCTTGTTAATAATCCTATGTTCTTTACGCCTAAATTGTGGTCCCAGTTACGTTGTGTTCTTCAAGCTTATGTTGGTCAGTGTGAGTCGTTGTTTCACTGAGATGTGCAATCCGTGATCATTTACAGCGATGATGTTAAATAATCTATGTACCTCAGTGATCTTGACAAGTCTTTTACACATTCATGAAGTCTTTTAGTTTTACTGTCACATTCACAACAATGAAACCACGGGGAGAAAAAGCGCACGAATGCAACGTTGCCGTGCAGCCAGTCGCATCAGTGAGTTAGAACACTGTTGACAGGCAGCTAGTGTACACAGTACCCAAAGTGATACAAAACTTACAATTCTTGTGTTGGGTTTTCCCATCAACAGCTTACAATACGAACTTGTGTAGTGTTTATTTATTTTTTAATTTTTTTCTTCAATAGCTTACACTGTGTAGATTTGTTGTTTTCCCCCTTCCGCCATGCAGTTTCTATAGGAAAGAGGCGGGTGCCCCTGAGAGAACTGACACGGAACAAAAGAAGGAAAGGTCCAGTAGTCATGCAGAACGAAGGTTAAAAAAACAACACCCGACACGCCACCGCTCCGTTTATGGCTCAGTCCCTTAACTTCCAACGTCAACAGTGAGCGATGGCTCGAACGTTACAGGTGCAGGGTAGTGTTAATCACGCGGTATGACGAGGTAAGTTAAAACTGATGTGAAACCACCCGACTTTTTATACACGTCATTAACAGCTCCTTTAACCCATTTCGCCCCGACGCCCATCAGCAGGAGATTGACCATGATAATTCAAGGGTAGTGCCAGATTGGCTTAGCGCCGACTGCTGCATTATACCTCCAACATTTGGGAAATGTGGTCGTGGGGTTTATTTGGTTAACTTCTCCACTCCGCCATTCTGACGATACACGCGTGGTAGATTCGCGTCTTTTCCGTTGAACGGTATCGTGGGTAGCAGTCAAGGGGTCAAAATGCCAGTGCTAACTGTGGGTGATGCCTGGTGGATCGTTAAAGCACATATGCAGTGACTGATTACCTTAGCACCTCCTCATCTCCTTTTATTTCCAGCGCCAAATGTGGGGGGCGCATTACGTGTTACAGCTCAACAGTCTTGAATACCTGCTTAGCTTGGCGCCACAGGCACAGGCGCCAAGCTAAGCCAGACACTACTGTTGAGCTGTAGCACAGAAGTCTTTCAAGGCCTGCCCTTGACCTGTCAGCTGTCTATCCATCTTCGGCAGGTTATGATACGTTGCAGACGATTGTACTGAAACGAGAATCACTTGGCGCTAAAAAGGGAATAGGTCAGGGCGTGGGTCGTAACTTTTCCTGCCTGCCAGTAACTCGACACTGCGCCATTCGACTAATGCAGTGAACAGAATGACACTTCGGTAGTCCTCACCAGGGGCGGATCAGTTACCTCAGGGGGCAGGGGGGGGGCAACATTTTGTTTGGGACTTTCAACCTCAGTGACACGGCAAAAGACCTCCCGACGTTAGATCTTCTTCCAGTGGCCGGTGGGAGGTAGAAGAAGAAAGCGTGTGTGTGTCAACACTCTTGCCACTCGCCCAAAAAATATAAAACAAGGGGGGTGCGGGGGGAGGGGGTGGTGGTTGAGGGTGTCTGTGTGTGTGTGTGGAACTCGCCAAAACATCAAATAGGAAGGGGGGGGGGGGTCCATACACCCCAAAAAGGAAATCTGTTATAGCATTTTAAACAATTTTGGGTCGGGGGGGGGGGATCCCCCGCCCTAGATCCGCCCCTGCTCACGGTTTCGAGTCGTTTCCTTAACAGGACGTCAAGGAATTGAGCATATACGCTACAGGATGCGGCTCAAAATAGACTAACTCCATTCAAGTCATTTCATGCCATATTGGCATCCTACATAATGCACTGCTGGGAAAAAAAAAAAAAAAAAAATCTTTTGAGTGTCGGAAGCGGATTTTGTCGCGATGATTCCTGTCGGATTCCTGCACGCGAACGAAGCATGACTGAAAACGAACCTAAGAATAACTAAAACATTTGCAGGCATCTTCATACATGTATCGCAGGACCTGTTTTGACCGATCCTCCTGATGTATATATATATATATATATATATATATATATATATATATATATATATATATATATATATATATATATATATATATATATATATATATATATATATATATATATATATATACATCAGGAGGATCGGTCAAAACATATATATATGACGGATGATCAAGAATGTTGAATCCTTAGGAAACCCAATGCGCAAAAGGCCATCGGGCCCACGTCGGCCGCCGTTGGCCCGCGCACGGCTGTTTGCGCACTGGGTGTATTCTGAAGCTGACCTGAAAAAAAGAAGGACGTCCAAAACGGATGGTGCATCACCTGACTTGTCGACCAGGAAGAAGTAAATGTACGCGTTGTTTTTTGTTTGTTTTTTTTTTTTTCTCTCTCTCTCTCTGCATTTTACGTTTAACGTATTGGCTGCCGATAGCCCTTTTTTTTTCGATGAGATTCCTGCAGGAGTGATCTTGACATAAAGCGCTCCTGACAGCACGAATCACCGCGACAAAAAGTGATAAATGGATGCACCACTCAAATGCGAATCGATCGAACGTTTTTTTTTTACAATATTATTTTAATTTCTTTTAAAAACCTGAATTATGTGTCAGATTCAGTCACACTACCCGGCTATGATATAAACTGCGGACCTCATTCGCCAAAATTCAGGACGCACACATCCTAAACATCCTAAATCACTGGGGGAAAACAAGCACACGCATCGATTGTTTGTAGGTTAAAAATCGTTAAACACGACAACTAAGTTGATAATTATTTGAACCAGCTCGAGGCGCGGACCGGTCTCCAAATTTGATAAAATTCTGTCCAGTCGTCCAAACTGACCATCTTGTATCCACAGTCCGGGACACAACGACATCAAACTCATGACCAAACACAAAAAAAAAAAAAAAAAAAAAAAAAGCAGCCTTTCCAACTGATAGGTTACGTTTACAACGAAAGACTCCCAACAACGAACGACTGAGAGCGAACTGGTCACGACGTTCTACCATAAGCATAGACAACACTGCAAACTTCGCCAAGAGAGGTGCCGAGTGTGGAATGGTGTGTATTCCTTTGGTATTACAAGCTAGTTATCTGCCGTGACTTCGCTCTTGTTCGTTGTTAAGAGTCGAAACGTAACTCACTAAGTTGTTTATGCATAACTCATTGCGGAGCCCCGACACATCACATCAAGACAAGCATGATAGTTCACGGGTGGTGCCAGAATTGCTTGGCGCCCATAGGCGCCAAGCTATTCTGGCACCACCCTTGAACTAACATGTTCGATCTGTCTCTAGAATTGTAATACAGTCCTTCAGATGGCAACTTCAAAATATGGGAATTTCGGTCCTGTGGCAGAATGTGTTAAATGAGTTCCGCTTGTACTGACCGCCTTTAGTCAGTAAAATATCAAGCAGTTCCGATCTCACTACGGTGAATAATAATTATGCGCGGGTTTGTGATTTCTGACCTTACGACCTATAGCCACTATGTCCCAAATCACCGTGCATACCAGCACACGTATTTGACTAACTCTGAAAGGTGTCATGAAAAGGGCCGCCCCACTCAAGTCAAAGGACGAAGAATCACATTTACTACACTCGTATCAAAATCTACTCACAGTCATACGCTGTCAGACACGCGAACAATTTTCATTGCGCATGTGTAACTTGAAATCAGTCACATGCTTTCAATACCTCTGATTCTGACGAGTGTACTGGGGGCGGCTTTCCATGTTCGCCCGGCCGTGACAACCGTAATGGGAACAGTGCAACAAGGAACTCTTTCAACGTGCACCAGACAGATGTTTTCATGCGAGCCCTATTATTTGACCCTTCCCCCTGCAAAAGGCACAGATTCACATGAACCCTTTTAACTTTTTTGTATGCATATCGTTACAAGCGACGTAGCCGGGCCCATTTGCCTCTACAGTTTTCCGTCCTGCTGAAAGACACAGCTCGGATCGACTGAGTTGCAACATCATTTTTCAATCTTCTCAGTACATAGCCGATTAAGGACTTACAAGCGCTGGTCTGTGACGGCTGATAGGTCTCCATGGCACGGCTGAGATATTTCAACACTATTTGTATCTACGTTTCCTAAGCGTAGGTAATTATTAGAGTGAACTTTCAGAAGTGGAGTGCATAATAATCTGGCAGCACGCCGCTCAGGATGCATTAGTATGCTTACGTCCGGACAGCCTTCTCCGATGACTGATGTAAAAAGAGACAATGAGGTATGTATATAGAAATACAGATTCTCTGTCAAGACAATGTGCGAGCAAGAGACGTAGATTCTCATGAGCCCCTGCAAGCAAGCCCCTGCTAAGTCCTGCGCCACCCGAGCCACAAAGAAAGGTGCTCCTTGCTTTGTGGCTGGCGCAGGATAGCTCACTCATGCAACTGGCCCCTCAGGCTAGCGTACACCACAGGCCCAAGGACCCATGAGTATCTAGGCCCTTTGAGGACGGAAACGGCGCCGGCTGCCTCGGCACTGTGGACCGTACAGTAATCGCCGAATGCGGCATTCATTTCGGGACCCTATGTTGCACGCTATTGCATGAAGCGACGGAACTGACAGTCGCCAATAAGCCACCAACGCTACAGTGTGTCTGTCAGTCAGTCAGTCGGTCGGTCGCCCCGGCGTTCACGGACTCTGTGTGTGTGTGGTGCGTGTGACTGCGTGAGAGGGAGAGGGTAACAGCACCGCAAGACAGAGAGAGAGAGAGACGTTTACAGTCGCAGGCGGTGCCAGCCAGCCTCTCTCAGTCAGTCTGTCAGAGACTCTCTTGGCTAGTTTTGGAGTTAGTTAGTCTAGTAGTGCCAGTCAGTCTTATCGTCGGCGATGTCCCAGTGGCGTGGATCGGATCTTTTATTACATTCTGCTGGCACTTCAGTTGAAGTAAAAGCTACGAGTTTCCATGCTTGTGGTCGTCGAAGTAAAAGGTAAGTCAGCTGCTTCATTGTTCTGCTCGGCGTTAAACCAAAATAACTAACTAACTGCTTCACTTTTGGAATACAGAAGTTGTGTGTTTAATGGTCTGTGATTTTGGGCCTTGGGCCAAAGGCCGTAAGGTCCAAAATCATTGACCATCACACACATGCCAGTCATAAACAGTCACGTGAATGAATCATACCGATAATATACGATAAAGCGAGTAAAAGACGTGAACACAACCCGGCGTCATAGGCTAGAAACTGAGCTGTTTGTTCCTTTTCTGTGTTCAGCATTTGCTGCGACACTCTTCTTTTTTGAAGATTTCAACGTACGAGTCGGAGAGTTCATAGTGTACAACAAATCTGCATAACTTTAAAGAACAATTAGACATCTGTTATATATCAGTTACACACTGCGGAAGCGTCAACTAAGTGATGAGACGGAAGCGAGTCATTTATCAGTTTCGAGTCAGTCACTGCCCGGATGCAGTGTTGAGAGCTCACTGCCGATCAGTAATTATTACAGTTAATCCATTCCGCCTGACGCAATACAGCAGGAGATGGATCGACCATGATAATTCAAGGGTAGTGCCAGATTAGCTTGGCGCTTGTCTGATGCCTCCAAAATTGGGGAAAATAAGGCCGTCGGGCTGAATGAGTGACGCTTGCTGTTGACTAGCGTTTCTAGCACGTTAGTAGCTTAACCTTCGGCGTACCCCGTGGGTGCAGGGGTACCCACACTTCCATTAAAGTTAATGGTTCTTGGTCATTTTTTCAAGTCTCGACTTTGAAATTTCATGACTTTGTCAATAAAAATTTTCTCTATGTTTTTTTTTAACAAAAATCGTGTTGTTGTGTTCGTAAACAACGGAGTAAATAAACAAGAAAAACATTGTATAATTTAGCAATCGTAATTTTAAAGATCATTCATTTTTTAGTTTGAATTGAATGAACTTCAGTCATGACCACATTAGTCAGCACGCAATTTCAACGAGCTCAAGCTGCTGTTCAGTACTGACGATATCAGTCAGCGGAAAAGACAAGTATCGGCGCGTCTTTTCCGGCCCAGCGAGCTGTATCGTCAGTACTGACCAGCCAAAGCGTTAAATTTAAATAATTAAGCACAAGCGGCTTGGAAAACAATACCAAGCTATTTCGTTATTCCGTCTCCTTTGTGCTGCTGTGTCAGTCTACTTTTCTCATTGCGCCTCTCCTCCTTCGGTTCAATGTGCTTCACCTGAAACTATTCGGACACTATTAAAGTCAACCCTTTGGGTGTCGGTGGCCGGGTTTTTGTCGCGACAAAAAGCACTACCGACAGCAAAAGGGTCAAATTTAACAACTTTTATCTCGTCATCTTCGCCGGGTGGCGCGAAGAAATTATCAGCGCTACATTCCATGGTAGTTCGTGATTAACCCATTGCGTGTCAGTAGCGGTTTTTGTCGCGATGATTGCTACAGGAATCATCGCGACAAAACCACTACCGACACGCAATGGGTTAAACGTCATACCGCCCACAAGAGTAATGACAGACCTAATGGACGGGTAGGCCGGTTAAGTGTCAGTATTGCCTATGGAGTACGACCTGAACATGATTCATTCAGGCGCACTGCAACTATCCCATTTTGAGTTATCTATAAAGGGATATGCAAGCTAACAAACCCGTTCTCGTCTTCTTTCCAATATAACGCAAGGCTGATCAAGTCAGTCACTCCATTGTGTTTAAGCGAGAACTGGACAATAAGACTCCTGATCGCTTTTTTTTTTTTTAATTTAGCGTCTTATCTGCTTTAACCATTCAACCCTGACACATTACAACTGACAAGATCGCTCATGATTGTCAGTTCCAGAGGTAGTGCCAGAATAGGTTGGCGCCTTCCTTTTGACTATCGCAGTCAGTGTCCTCTTAACTGGTATATATAGAGGACAATTGCTATGTTGGGATTTCGACCCGTGATGTGGCATTCGCCTTTATTAGCATTGATTGATTGATTGATTTTGATACACAGTGCCATGTGGGAAATCACATTCAGTGTCTGCGTGATTCTAGCGAGCAATTTAGCCCTGTTACTGCTAGAGGACGCAGATTGTGCGCCTGAAATCATTGTTAACTGAAAGCAAAAGAGCCCCAGCCGTCCAAGGAACATGGATACAAAGTGGTGTCAGCAAGAGACATAGATCCTCATGAGCCCCCGCAACATCGGGGGCTCATGAGGATCTATGTCTCTTGCTGCTGAATTTTCAGTGTTCATTTTCTCACGGCCGGCAGTGAAGACGTTAGACGGACACAATAGAATAGTTTTCTGTACAGCTGTCATAAACTACACCACTTACAGTGCTCACTGAGGGACTGAGACGGGTTGCCTGTGAATGCTCATGACGCCAAGCTTGATCAGGCACTACCCTTGAGCTACTTTGACAACACAAACTCTCGCGACGTCTGTGTATAGCTTTCGACCCTTCGACCGTTTTGGCGTTGGAAATGAAAGAACTGGGGGCTTCAAAGGTTACGATTAATTGTTTTCTTTGCTGTAGAGATCTATGACCATTTTCGATGATCGGAGGCGATCGCCTTCCATCTGCAACAGGCCGGCATAAAGCGTCATGAGCCCTTGCATGAGGCTGTATGTCTGTAGGGGTCTATGACCATTTTCGATGGTCGGAGGCGAGCGCCTTCCATCTGCAACAGGCCGGCATAGATCATCTTGAGCCCCTGCATGAGGATCTATGTCTTTTGCTAAGATATTTTTTTATGTCAGTGTTCATCAAAATAATGAGTCGGAAGAGTGAGGTGTGTGTGTGTGGGGGGGGGAAAGTGGTGGGGGGGGGGAGGGTTTTGTATACAGTACAAATTGTTATTTACTTAAAGCAACAACAACCATTATTGCCCGGTCCAGCTGCAAGAGACATAGATCCTCACGAACCCCCATTCTGCCCGACGGCCGTATTCTGGAGGCGTCATCTAACGACTATGCACCAGATGCAGGAGATGGATCGACCATGATAATTCAAGGGCAGTGCCAGATTAGCTTGGCGCCGACAGGCGCCAAGGTAATCTGGCACTACCCTTGAATTATCATGGTCGACCCAACTCCTGCTGTTGTGCGTCAGGGCTGAAGGCCACGGACCACAGTGGTGTTTCCGTACTGTCCAGTCTCTTAGCCTTAGTCAGTCCCAGTCATCCCCTAATTGTTCAATTCCCTAAAAAACACTATCGCCCACCAGCTGCACATTTGCCATGCACAAAATACCAAAAAAAAAACAGCACATGGCCCGTCTCATTTCTTGGCTATGAAACTGGTTCCTTACCAACCCCACACCCAAGCACAGCTGAAATCGGGGTGCCCCTGAAATCACTACGTCAAAGGCAACTCAACATAGGCCCACAAATGTCCACTGGATAAGCTCAGGATGGTATGAATCAAAGCACCAAACACGTCTCCTCTCAGCTAACCACAAATTTCCAGCAAATTCCAACAGTCAGCCCAACTGCAAATTCTCAAACAAGGCAAAAATTATTTTTAAAAACACGGAGCCTCTTACTGCCTGACCTTCCCAATTTAAATGTATACCGTGACCTGAATGGGTTAATCTCTGACCCAGAGCATTGTAAATAACGTCGGAGTCGGCTTGGCCAAGCAACAAACAATACGTATACATACTGCACATACAAGGCCTCGTGTATGTATGTTTCTTCTGCCTACTTCCTAAGTTCCGGAGAAAGACATGGGTTATATAAGAGACCTGATCCATTCTTTTTGAGGATGGAAATGATCGTCTTGTTCTATACCTGCGTATTTCTCTGTGGGCTGGCGATTGGGTGCCTGATAGGCGGGGGCAGGGGATCTAACTGTTTGTCTGTCCAGCGCTGTGATTCCCCTTGGTTTGCATGTACATACAAGGCTAGCCAGTTACACCGACGATAGCTTATTATTGTACTCATTCCGAACTGAGTACACGTGGACTTATAAAGACGTTAAAAAAGCAGACCGAAAGGGTTGACTGCCAGTGCCTGTAATTTAGAAAAAAACTACCAAGTGAGTAGGAAAAGGCACTGTCAAGGGAGAGAAGTGTGCATGATCGACCAGTGATCATAGATCTACTGTGGCCAAAGCACACAAAAAAAAAAAAAAAAAAAAAAAAAAAGAGATAGAAAAGAGAGGGGGCGCTAAGAAAGTGACTGAAAGCAATGCATATGGAAGCATGGAAATTTGGCTCTAGGTGGAGGCATGGAATGTATGCCCCTGCAGAAACCACAGTAAAATGTGGTCTTCTTTGCAGGTAAGCAGAAGTTCCTTCTTCCTCCAGTATTGCCGATGGTGTGCTGAAGAGGTCGCCAAGACTGAAACAGCTGTCCACACCGGCTAAATATCTGGACCCCCCTTGGGGGGACCTAGATTTAAATTTCCATGCACTGAGTGGCTGGAACAGTGGATATGTGATACGCCCCCCTTCGGGGGGGGGCTTCCATATGCATTGCTTTCAGTCACTTTCTTAGCGCCCCCTCTCTTTCCTATCTCTTTTTTTTTTTGTGTGTGTGCTTTGGCCACAGTAGATCTATGATCACTGGTCGATCATGCACACTTCTCTCCCTTGACAGTGCCTTTTCCTACTCACTTGGTAGTTTTTTCTAAATTACAGGCACTGGCAGTCAACCCTTTCGGTCTGCTTTTTTAACACAATTTCGACTGCAAATCCTTCCCCCTTTTTAGTAGGTTCTCTCTTAGGGTGCATGGAAATTTGGCTCTAGGTGGAGGCATGGAATGTATGCCCCTGCAGAAACCACAGTAAAATGTGGTCTTCTTTGCAGGTAAGCAGAAGTTCCTTCTTCCTCCAGTATTGCCGATGGTGTGCTGAAGAGGTCGCCAAGACTGAAACAGCTGTCCACACCGGCTAAATATCTGGACCCCCCTTGGGGGGACCTAGATTTAAATTTCCATGCACTGAGTGGCTGGAACAGTGGATATGTGATACGCCCCCCTTCGGGGGGGCTTCCATATGCATTGCTTTCAGTCACTTTCTTAGCGCCCCCTCTCTTTCCTATCTCTTTTTTTTTGTGTGTGTGCTTTGGCCACAGTAGATCTATGATCACTGGTCGATCATGCACACTTCTCTCCCTTGACAGTGCCTTTTCCTACTCACTTGGTAGTTTTTTTCTAAATTACAGGCACTGGCAGTCAACCCTTTCGGTCTGCTTTTTTAACACAATTTCGACTGCAAATCCTTCCCCCTTTTTAGTAGGTTCTCTCTTAGGGTGCATGGAAATTTGGCTCTAGGTGGAGGCATGGAATGTATGCCCCTGCAGAAACCACAGTAAAATGTGGTCTTCTTTGCAGGTAAGCAGAAGTTCCTTCTTCCTCCAGTATTGCCGATGGTGTGCTGAAGAGGTCGCCAAGACTGAAACAGCTGTCCACACCGGCTAAATATCTGGACCCCCCTTGGGGGGACCTAGATTTAAATTTCCATGCACTGAGTGGCTGGAACAGTGGATATGTGATACGCCCCCCTTCGGGGGGGCTTCCATATGCATTGCTTTCAGTCACTTTCTTAGCGCCCCCTCTCTTTCCTATCTCTTTTTTTTTTTGTGTGTGCTTTGGCCACAGTAGATCTATGATCACTGGTCGATCATGCACACTTCTCTCCCTTGACAGTGCCTTTTCCTACTCACTTGGTAGTTTTTTCTAAATTACAGGCACTGGCAGTCAACCCTTTCGGTCTGCTTTTTTAACACAATTTCGACTGCAAATCCTTCCCCCTTTTTAGTAGGTTCTCTCTTAGGGTGCATGGAAATTTGGCTCTAGGTGGAGGCATGGAATGTATGCCCCTGCAGAAACCACAGTAAAATGTGGTCTTCTTTGCAGGTAAGCAGAAGTTCCTTCTTCCTCCAGTATTGCCGATGGTGTGCTGAAGAGGTCGCCAAGACTGAAACAGCTGTCCACACCGGCTAAATATCTGGACCCCCCTTGGGGGGACCTAGATTTAAATTTCCATGCACTGAGTGGCTGGAACAGTGGATATGTGATACGCCCCCCTTCGGGGGGGCTTCCATATGCATTGCTTTCAGTCACTTTCTTAGCGCCCCCTCTCTTTCCTATCTCTTTTTTTTTTGTGTGTGCTTTGACCACAGTAGATCTATGATCACTGGTCGATCCTGCACACTTCTCTCCCTTGACAGTGCCTTTTCCTACTCACTTGGTAGTTTTTTTTATAAAGACGTTGACTTTGCTGCACTAGACGAGAAAGTATTATGCCTACGTTACTCTACCTGCTTAGTGGAAGTACTTCACAGAATTCCCGACACTCGCTCTCTCTCTCTCTCTCTCTCTCTCTCTCTCTCTCTCTCTCTCTCTCTCTCTCTCTCTCTCTCTCTCTCTCTCTCACAATTTTGACTTCTTTCCTGCGCGCAAAGGCGACGATGGCTTTTTTTCACATTGGGTTTTCCGTAGATCAGTAACCGCGAAGCAAACGCGAAAATAGCACATTTGCCAATTAGGACAGCTGTAGTAAAATAGTACCTTTCTCTCTTTGTCTCTGTTAGTCAGTCTGTCTGTCTGTCTGTCTGTCTGTCTGTCTGTCTGTCTCTCTCTCTCTCTCTCTCTCTCTCTCTCTCTCTCTCTCTCTCTCTCTCTCTCTCTCTCTGATGCTATTGGCTATGAAAATCAATATTTTTAGTTTCCTCTTTTTTATGCTGTAGATGTTAGAAACGGCAAGTTTGTAAAATGATGATTTGTTTTCTGTCAAAAGTTTTCTACCGTTAAAGTTTCATCACCATCATCACATCTCTCTCTCTCTCTCTCTCTCTCTCTCTCTCTCTCTCTCTCTCTCTCTCTCTCTCTCTCTCTCTCTCTCTCTCTCTCTCTCTCTCTCTCTCTCTCTGATTGGGTTCGTCATCGGCAAGAAGGGCTGGAAGGATGTGATTCATTTTCTGCTGCCAGACGAGTCTTCCCCAAGGCAGAAATCTTCATTTCGTCCATCCTGCCCACAAACAATGAACGTCAGCAGCCGGATCCATGCGTCACAGACACCAACCTTTGTCTCAGAGAGGTGTGCCACTCGCTGAAGGTCAACTTTATTGACAATGACCAAGTGTTCTACACAAGGACCGGCGAGGTAAAGAGCGGGTCGTTTAGAGACACCATCCATCCAAACAAGCGGGGCACCAGTGCTCTCGCTGTAAACATCAAGCGGGCGACGGTACTCTGGCCGTACCTCCAAAAACGTAACCCCACTTAGGCTGAACACCAAAACCCACGCCGTCACGGACAGCAAAATGTACCCGGGCATGGCGGTAAAAACGGGCATCCCGGCCCTAGAGACCAAGGGCCTCAAGTTCCAGCCTGGCGCCCCGATTCCGCCAGGAGCAGGCTGTGATGAAAGTCTTCAGCCTGGCTCCCCGATTCCACCAAGAGCAGACTTTTGCAAAAGACTCCAGTCAGCACGATCGGAACCATGCTGACCGTACACCAGCGCCTTTTGCGCGCAAACGATCCTTGGATAAGAAGTAGCCAAGGTTACTGCCATCTCGTAATCGCAGACGTGCAGAAATTTTGCTGCACAAACAGGAAGCGTTGGACCCGCGTGCCTCCAAATGGGCGTTGGAAGAGATTCAGATGTTTTGAGACAGAGAACCGTACTTCCTGCCAGTTGCCAGGAGCAGATGGTGAATTTGGAACTGTTTCTCTCGAGTCTTTTTTGTGCGGCTCAGGTGCGCGCGGCTCAGGTGTAGTGAATATGAGAGCGACCCTTGTGAGCAAAATCCTCCATCACGTTTTGCTCAGGTGAGCAAGGCTCAGGTGCAGCGAAGGTAAGAATGAATGAAGCACCTGCATGAACGTTGTAACGCACACTGATCACTGTGACCGCGGGCAATAACCACCCGTCCCCACAACGCTCTATTCCGACCCCTCACCCCCTCTAGTGCCTTGCTTTTGCGTCTCCTCCCCACCTACCCACCCAATAGACGTTATTCACGCGCGGGCACTTCCGGTAGCGAGAACGAGGCGCACCACGCAGACATCGCCTGGCTGACGCAACTGTAGAACTGAGCGAGCGTCTCATAAATCGGTCGGCAAAGTGCATCAAGCAACAGGCACTGCTGTGTTCCTCAGTGTACGAATGACAGCAGATATGATCCTGACGGCCAACTCCCATTTCATTTTGTTCCTAGTGAAAATGCTCCGGAAAACTATGGCTGTAGAAATTTCGAACGGACCGAGGCCCGTATTTCAAAGTAATGTCAGTCAGGCGTCCACCTTTGCCCAGAGTGATCTATCAAACAAAACAAAAAAAGAGGAAAACTGATAAACAAAGAGTTTACATAAACTTTCAGCTATAATTATATTGCCCTTTACTGTGCATATATTCTGCCAAGCGCTGGTCTGCAATGCAGTGATCGGTTAACTGTTTTTGGTTTTTTGTTGTTGTAAGTTTACTGTTAATTCATGTGTGTTCTTTCTGTGGCCTTGGTATGTGCATTGTGCCATAAGTACAAGGGCTGCAATGCACGTGACAAACATTTTCAACATGAAAAGTACTGACACTATGCAGATAACAGTGGCAGTGAATAGGTAAACATGTTCGCATGCATGATGCATGTTTCCATCAGTCCCAGGACATATACCTATTTAATCTTGAATGTGTTATTACATCTACCCTAATAAGGACCATGGCCTTAATCAAACTGTATCTCAGGCTGTCACAGGTCTTATTCTATTTGCAAAAAAAACATGGCTGGTTGGAAACTGAAAGTATCTTTCTTTTGCAATGACACAATTTGAAACATGTGCATCCCATGAAGTACAGTTTAGTTTTTTTCTGATCTTGCAAATAGCATTTGAGAATTTGCAGACTTCTGATCTGTGATAATAAGTACTACAACTCAACCATGTCTGTCTGTCTGTCTGTCTGTCTGTCTGTCTGTCTGTCTCTCTCTCTCTCTCTCTCTCTCTCTCTCTCTCTCTCTCTCTCTCTCTCTCTCTCTCTCTCTCTCTCTCTCTCTCTCTCTGTATCTATCAACTTTATTATTAGTATCATATTTTATCTTATCAACACATGATATTTATTGATCGATGATCATTAATTCGGATTCTGTATCATGCTACTTTGATCTGTTATCATATATTCAACTAGCATCGTATTTGCACGTTGGAATATTAATGTGTGCGTGCGAGTGTGTGTGTGCGTGATTGTCACAGTAACGCATCACTCAAGTAACAGGCATCATGCGTTATCCTTCGCTCGATTATTAATGTGTGCGTGCGTGTGTGTGTGCGTGATTGTCACAGTAACGCATCGCTCGAGTAACAGGCATCATGCGTTATCCTTGTGTTGCCTTACGTATGACTGAATGTGTGTATGTGTATGTGTGTGTGTGTGTGTGTGTGTGTGTGTGTGTGTGTGTGTGTGTGTGTGTGTGTGTGCGTCTGGTGCAACGCATCACTAATGACCGTCTTGCATTACTCTTGCGCTGCATAGGCATCTGTCGCACATTAATGAGTGCGTGCCGCGTGATTGTAACGCATAACTCGAGAAACAGTCATCATGCGTTACCTGACTGAATGTGTGTGTGTGTGTGTGTGTGTGTGTGTGTGTGTGTGTGTGTGTGTGTGTGTGTGTGTGTGCGTGCTTGTAACGTATCGAGCAACGGGTGTCTTATATACGTTATGTTTGTGCTGCCTTACAACTAGCTCTATGTGTGTGTACTTGTGAGTGACAGTATGTGTGTGTGTGTGTGTGTGTGTGTGTGTGTGTGTGTGTGTGTGTGTGTGTATGTGTGAGTTAATATTCTTTCATATAATCTATGATCACTTTTAAGTTTATTTAAATCTAATGTATGCGCACGCGTGAGTATGTGTGCGTGTGTGTGTGTGCGCGCGTGCGTGAGTGAGTTGTGACGCATCAATTGAGTAACAGGCACCATGCCTTACATCTGACTGAATGCCGGCATTTGTGTGTGTGCGTGCGCGCGCCCATCTCTCTACATCGCCTTGCGAAAAACGCGGAACATCCAATAAACAGACACTCCACTTGGAAGAACTAGTAGCGGTCGCCATCTTCGATGAATCGGCTTGCGTGGCTAGCCTCGTTTGCGATTCAAAATGGCCGCCGCGTGAATAAGGTCTATTCCCTTCCCCACCTCCTTCGTGCTCTTCGCCCAATTCACTCTGCTTGCAGCGAACGCCTTCTATCTGCAAGAGGCACAGATCCTCACGGCTCTCTTAAAGAGCTGAAGTGAGTCGTTGATAATCTGTGGCCACTTGTCGACCGAATACTACATCTGCTGGTCTCTGATTCAATGTGGACATTGGTTCACTAGCCTTTTGACTGCCGAAAAAAGGTGAACCCGATCTATTTGCAAGAGACATAGATCCTCATGAGCCCCCGCAG
Source organism: Semisulcospira habei (assembly GCA_036245525.1). NCBI lineage: Eukaryota > Metazoa > Mollusca > Gastropoda > Semisulcospiridae > Semisulcospira > Semisulcospira habei. The sequence goes on along the minus strand of BTPG01000002.1, from coordinate 289,189,759 downwards.
TTGCGGGGGCTCATGAGGATCTATGCCTCTTGCTGAAACGACTCTATATGCATGTTCCTTTGACGGCTGGGAAATCCTTGACAATGAACGATTTATCGACGCTGATTTCAGGCACCACAGTCTGCTTGTCCACAGGCAGTGAAGGCGTGAAGATTCAAGATTGTAGATTCAAGAAAACGTTTTTGCCTGTTTTAACATAAATGAAACAGAAAATTATCTTTAGGTTCCATGCGCTCTGTTTCAGCCCCAAAGCACTAAAACAGGAGATGGGTCGACCATGATAATTCAAGGTTCAAGGGTAGTGATAGATTAGCTTGGCTGATTTCTTTTTTCTTTCATTTTTTTTTTTTTGGGGGGAAGGGGTGAGGGTTGGGGGGGGGGAGGAGGAGCCAAAGTTTTAATTAAGTAATTAATTCGTTTATTTATTTAAAACAAAAATAGACAAACCGGTTTTTGCCATATTGGGCATGATTTTGCTGTTGGCTTCAGAAGCGAGCGTCTTGAAAGAGCTAAGCCTTTTAGATCAAATTGCGCGAGTTCCACGGCCTAAATTAACCCCTTTGGGTAACTGACGGTACCGTTCGTGCTTTTCCGCCGAGCGGCACCGTCATTAGCAGTAAATGGGTTAATCCTTTGAGTCGCAATCTGGAACCCTGCAAAACACTTCCACCGTCCACTTCCACTGAGTAAAACGGGTATACATTGGCCATCACGGTGTCTCCCTTGATCGCTTCTTTGGGACGGAGGTATCTGTGCCGATTCGTAGACTGAATTATAATCGTCGATCCGTCTCCTCCTGCTGGCCAGACGCCGGAACGGACGGTTAGCCCAGGAAACCAAGCTACGCACCACTCACCTACTCGCCTACCATTACTCCCTTCACTGATGAAAAAAGTACGGACACCACGCAACCGCAAGAGGGAAAGAACCTCATGAGCCCCCGCAACTGCGGGGGCTCATGAGGTTCTTCGCCTCTTGATGACCTTGTTCACATCCGCGTTCTTTGGACTGGAGGGATTATTCAGTGTTGAATTTGCCGCCACGCTTTTCAAATAATTAGAGACTTTTTTGCGTCCTCTGGCAGCGAGGGGTTTCCTCTAACCCACACAAGCGATGCATTGGACCTAATTAACTCATTCTGCTCCAGGACTGAAATCCGCAAAATGTGAAGTTGCCCGCCCCCCCCCCCCTTCCCCCTCCCTCCCCCCTCCCTCCCCCTCCCCCCTCCCCCCAAAGGCTGTATTACACTTCTGGAAACAGATCGAGCGTGATAGTTCAAGGGTTGTGCCAGAATAGCTTGGCGCCTATGGGCGCCAAGCTATTCTGGCACAGCCCTTGAACTATCTCGCTCGACCCATGTCTTGCCGCGGCGTGTCGGAGTTGCATGAGTTAAGCGGCTGCAGTTAAAATAGTTCTGGCTCTCGCGGTCGTTGTGTAACCGGTCCTTCGACAATGCAGCTCCCGCAGACTGCAAGAAGCATAGATCTTCATGAGCACCCTGCATACGCAGGGGGCTCGTGAGAATCCACGCCTCCTGCTGCTAGCAGGCCTATGTCGATTGACGCTGTGTGTGAGTTTCGCCAACTGCGGTCGTCAGAGCAATTTGAGTTCGTCTACCGCTCTTGACGCCGTACGTTATACGGTGAATGATTGGGTGGCCCGATTTTTTTGTGTGTGTGTGCAGCTTTTAACCCCTTCCATGCCGAGAAAAGGTGAACACGATCCAAACTGCAAGAGGCATAGATCCTCATGAGCCCCCTCGAAAGCGGGGGCGCATGAGGTTTTATGCCTCTTGCTGATACCAAATATATCCATGTTTCTTGGATGGTTTTGGCTTTAGTCGTTGAATGAACCCAGATTTCAGAAACAAAAATGCACGTGCAGTGGCAGGGAAAGGGAAGGGGTTAACCCCTTCACTGCCAGTGGCCACATGTCGTGGTTTTTTTTTCTGTAAACGTCGCAACAAATCCGAAGCCAAAGCCCCGTCCCGAGAGAACGCGGATACACAATGAAGCCATTGAGAGGCATGGAACCTCATGAGCCCCCTACAAGTGCAGGAGCCGCCTGAGTTTCTGTGCCTCTTGCGGTTAATTGGTGTTTAAGTTTATCCTCGGCAGTGAATGGGTTATAAAGAGAATCCGCGGAAGTTTAATGAGGGCACTTGCCTTGTTATTTGAGTCAGCGCACAACAGCCATAATCCTTCCAGCCGCTATCCATTCACGTGCAGGGTTAACGGTTGTAGCCATGGAAGCAATTCAATCATTCCGAGTTTTTTTTCAATCCAGACCAAAAAGGTGACTGCCAAGCGTGTAAAATGCAAAGAAGTACCCAACGGAGAAGAAACACGCTTAGAAAGACGGGTAGGCTACAACACAATATATTAATATTTCGGGTAAATACCCTTTGTCAAAATAGACAAACAAACAGAGAGATCAGCCGCTACTTATCGTCATTTGCAGAAGGAATGTTGCCACCTTCCTTCTGAGAAAGAAGATAAGTAGCGGCTGATCTCTCTGTTTGTTTGTCCATTTTGACAAAGGGTATTTACCCGAAATATTAATAAATTGTGTTGTACCCGTCTTTTCTAAGCGTGTTTCTTTCTCCGTTGGGTACTTCTTCGAGTTTTTTTCAGCTGTGGTTTGTGTATGTGCGTGTGCATGTGTGCGCGTGCGTGAGTGTGTGTGTGTGTTTGAATGGGCGTGCGTACGTGCGTGCGATCTTTGAACTTAGAACAATATACGGTTCAGTCTCAGTGTACATCGTGATTCCTGGGAGGGCAGACCGCGCTATATGCTTTAGCGCTAACGTGGTGCTGAATGTATACATATTCTTGTGAATATACATATACAGAGTATATATGTATGTATATATTCTTGTGAAGAAAACACATCCAGAACGCAAAAGGTGCTCGGGTCGACGTAAGCCTTAGTTGGCCCGCGCATGGATGTGCGCGGGTCAACTAAGGTTGGCGTCGACCCGGGCACCATTTGCGTTCTGGCTGCAGGCCGTGTAAAATCCGACTTCGGGATATATAATGGTGCACGTAGTGCCGAATCAGACGTCCAGGCAAAACGACGGGCTTGTTACAAGTCCTGGTAAATCAAAGGGACACAGATGCAATGCAGCCGAATTGATCAGTGTTCAGGTCGTACGCCATGGACAATAGCTGTCCCTGTCCCCCCATAACCCGCCCGTTATGGGACGTCCATTATCACTCCGGTGCCGTGGACGTTAAACCCCGACCTAGCCACCAACTACCGAATCGACCTCTATATATACGACTGCATAAATGAAACGCACTTTAGGCGCTTTAGTTTCATTGATTCGGCCGCAAATACACAGTCAATTGGGGGCTCGTGTCCATCACTCCAAGTCTGTTTCCTTTTTCGCCGTGAACAATTTCTTTTAATGCAAGGAATTGATCGAGCCCGGGCCCAGAATAGCATTTGACCAAGTTAACAAAGTTTGCCTCCTGGCGTAATTTAGCAAGACAGAACTAAAAAGTCCGGACGTTTCAAAAGTTAAAGAGGTATTAGTGTTTCTCTGCAAATCACTGTGTATTTGAAAATAAATGGGCTGTAGGAAGTATGCCAGTTTGCTTAATCGTCTATTTTGCCTGCAGCAGCATAGCAAAGTTTTGAGTTGTGATGCGCAGTTTCACTTTTTTCTTTAAAGGTCCTAAGCGTTTATGCGGATCAGTGCATAAAACTGTTTGCGAATATCAACACATATCATATATCATACATATATCAAATGTGTTATAATGCCTCCTAACGAGTGGCTACGGTTGTTGTTTCATTCATAACTGCGTGATTATGTCAACATTGTGACCGTTTTACCGCTGAAGCGAACTTGATGAGCCGCTCAACTCCATCCAGCGTCAGAGCCGAGGTAAAAGCTATTTATAAGCACAACTCCTGGTCCACGAGCAAAATAGAAAGCAGCTGGCGATCTGACATAACGACCTTTGTGGGGTTATATCACACTCAGGTGTCTTAATTAATATGTGTGCGAGTCAAAATAGGCAGTTATGCCCGAAAATCATTTCAAGATTTTTGTATGGTCACTGAGAACGCATAGTTAGTTATAGGATTTTAACAGACACAATCATAACACAATGCGTACTAGTGTTAACGCATTCAAGGCGCCGCGCACCGTTAGCTCCGGAAGTGTTGCATGGCGTTGCCACCGCGACGCTGTACGACACTTTCGCAGCTATTTATACGCGTCGCTTTGAATGTACCTGAAGAGTTAGATTTACATTTAAAGTACATAAATTTGTGATGTGATTGTTGTTTGACTTATTTGACTTATGCAGAATTATTGTTTGAAATCTTACTGATGTAAAACTGTATTTATTTGATATGTGTGTGTGTGTGTGTGTGTGTGTGTGTGTGTGTGTGTGTGTGTGTGTGTGTGTGTGTGTGTTTTGGTCTATGATCTTGAACCCTACGACTAAAGGCAGGAATGCCCAATAGCACAGACTTATAGCACACACATGGTAACAACACACACATGGCAATTACTTATTGTACTGGTCAGCAATCCTTTGCACTCATTCAAGGCTGCCAGCATCACTAGCTGCGGAAGTGTCATATAGCGTTGCCGGCGTATACGACGCTTCCGCGGCTATTGATGCGGACAGCCTTGAATGAGTTTACAAAAGTTTAGTATCACCGCAGCAATGTTGCTTTAAATTCGAACTCTGTACTGGGATGATGACATATCAGTAAGCTGGTCTGTGATTTTGGACCTTACGGCCTGGTTGCCGTAAGGTCCAAACTCACAGACCAGCACACTGTCTCACCGTCTCCCTAGACATGATGTCGATCAATGGAACATTTCAGGTCATTCTTCTCCATCTGTGAGGCTTCGATTCTCTGTCACGGTGTCATTCAAGTCGGGATCCAGCGGGTCGTTTCTTGTCTCACTTTTTTCGTGTCTGGCTTCTTGTCTGGTTTCAGTTCAGTGTGCTGGTCTGCGATTTTGAAATTTTGTGTGCTGTTTTGTGATTCTGGACCGTACGGCTTCAGCCTTAAAGTCCATCATCACAGCCCGGAGCAGCACGCATTTATAGGTAATGCCAAGAGGACACATTTACATGTATTAAAGGGGCACGCCCGACCTTTTCTAAGGCTTCAGTTCGCAAAAAGCTCTTACTGGGCTTCAGTATACATACCCACTTAGACAGTGACCATCCTATTGTCCCACCAAATGCTTTCTTTTGTCCGTTCAAAGCGAAAAGAGGTCCACCGGAATTTTCTGACGGGACACGTAACAAAATTGCTTCTGACAGGCGATGTTATCTGACGTCATAACTATTCTATACGACCTTAGGTCATCTGTATAATTATAATCAATCAGAGACAAAATGGCTGATGAACCAGAGAAGAAAAAAAAAAGTATCATCGACTCGCACCGACAATGACAGACTCGGAATTGAAGAGAATAAGGAGAAAGAGACAAGATACCCCTAAGTAGAATTGACATCGGACAAGGGAATATGGACATCTGGCAACGTGTAAGGTAAGAGCTTGGCTTGACAGCCCCCTCGGCGGAATTTGACGCTTTCCTGCTGAATCAGTAAGTAATCTACTGTCTTTGTCGATCTTTCTATAGTTCCGCGAGCTCTAGTGATTTTCAGATGCATGATCTTCAGTAGAATTATCTCTTACTGCTTTCGCAAGATTTTAAACCTGTTTTATCATATAGTTACGAGCTATGTATCACATTTTATGCTGCAGAGACCTGAAAACTACGGCGTGTGTCAAAGCCGTTGCACATCGCTGTCGTAACATGTCTGTGCCGCCGGTTCTCATTCACTCGATTCAGAGAGATAGTGTTTCTGCTGCGATGGTGCATTTGTCGTTTCCGATGATGCTTTCAGTTAAGGAGACTTCGATGTGTGAGATGTGAAATTGACTGCAGTGCAGAAAGTGGGTATAAATACCAATGTTCTGTTTCAATGATGTAAAGACGGTGCGTGTTTCCGAGGGGTACAAAAGGATCAAAGATCACGCCCTGGGTGGTGCACTACTGTACGCACGATCGTTACTAGTAAATACTAGCAGGTCGAGCGGAACCCGCATTGTGATTTTGACAGCATAGCAAGTATGGAAGTTTTATTCTACTTTCTCCTGAAAAATTACGTCAAAGTGATCCCGGAGAACATCAGTACACGTGTACACTGACACGTGTACACCACACCGATGACCTCGTGACCTGCAGTATTGCGAAACACTGATAGTCGGCCGGGTTCTGCCTTGTGACATAGTCTCATAAGTATGTATATCAATTCAAAACAAGGCCGATTCAGACGATAAATCCGCGACTCGGGTGCAAAACCAATACACATTCAAACGATGAATTTCGACATTTGGCATTGTACTTACATCATAAAGCTCTAATATAGTGCACTGTAACGCACGCAGACTCTCCCCAGTCGCACGTACAAACTCTGGCACAACAGACGCATACACCGCCACAGACTCAGTCGGACGCATTCACACGGTATGACACAAACACTAGCTCTCTTTCTCCTTTGGGCCTTTATAACAATAAACAACAAACGCTCAAAAGAATACACGTACACTATACACTTCCCCAATCTAACACATCAACACCGCATACACATACGCAACGTAAAAGCCAGGCTAGGTAATGGTCTCTCACAATAAAACCTGTTTCACTTGTGTTCTTGTTTCGCAACGTTCTGTCCTTCCACGTCTAGGCGTGTAGTTCTTGCGTCGCACGCGTCCGAGTCGCCCCGTTTCTCGTACCGTGGACGTCCTCCTGACTCGCTCCGTAGCGCAGTCCCTGATGACCCGGGTGTCTCGGCACCGGTCGCTCACTCCCTGAGTGATGAAATGACCTCGCAGTAGGTCCCTCGGCTGTAGCCTCTGTTGACTGACGTCTCGGCGTCCGTCGCTCCGCTCCACGCAAGAACTCTGTACAATAAGTCCTAATATCTTAACACTTGCTAAACACACACATATTGGATAATATGAGGTACATTACGTAACCTGGCTGATACAAATAATTCACACGTTCATTCACACACATGTGCTTCAAACACGAACTACTTTGCAACATACCATTACTCTGTCACTACATTGAAACAGACTATAACCTGACACTCTCGCCATACATTATTTCATACATTGGAAAAGACTACACTTGAACCAACCACGTACTACCTTCATAACGACTGAGGCATACACACATAACATTCCTTAGTTATCCATCTCGGTAAATAACTACCTAGGAAAATCACCGGTTATCTCAACGAATTCCAAACCCACATAACTGAACCGAATCAACGCTACACAACCGAATTAACTCTTACTAACGCATACTATTTTTAACTCAGCAGCTGTCAATAATACATATAAAAACATACCTGAATTCTAGGTTTCAGAGTCTTGGAATACGGGCTAGGGTATCTCACACACGTCTGTCCTCACTGACAGTATAGCCCCGTACTAACTATTTACTCGCCTAAAACTCCGTGCAAAACGCTCTCCCTATGATTTCATGTGGCCTCGTGCATACCCGGGACATTTGTCACAAGACAAACCACTGACAAGACCGTACCACACAAAAACCCTGTGTGAACTCTATGAATGGGCATAGAGCTTCATCACATGCACAAAGGACCCATACACATACTGTCAGCAGTATCTGTTGCAGACAGTTTTCTGACTGTGTTGAGATGCTTAATCCTGGGGAATATAACTTTAAGCGATGTTCAGCCACGAACAGGAGCAAGACACCTGGGCCATCATGATCCCTTACAGCTTATGGGGCTTATGAAGACCTACGTATCACCTGTTGCAGGCCCGAATGTGAATCTGTGTTGCTCAGGCAGGGGAGAAAAACCCGCTGACTTTTGTTAAAGACCTCTTTAGAAGGAAAGAGGAACAATTAATGGAATCAACTCGACGTCCATCAAAGCACTGTTCGCCAGCGTAACTTCTTTGAATAATGTCGCAGAAAACCTACACACATCCACAGAATTATTCAGCGGTCTGGGGTCCCGGCATTTGGCGCTGTTCAACATAGATGCACGGACACTGGTTGTCTCCATCGATTCGCTACCGCTGATCAGCGGTAGCGAATCGATGGAGACAACCAGTGTGAGATGTACGTAGAATACGTCGTCAGGAAAAACAGAACCAGAGACACACAGAGACAAACAAAGTAGTGGTATTACACAAAGTCAAGACGGGAGCGTACAAACGCTGATACATAAAAGATGCCAGCTAACGAAAAATAGATACATGTACTGTAGCTTCTGACAGAAGAACAAGAAGAAGGAATTACGGACAAACAGACAGACAGACAGACAGTTAACATTGCACAGCTCTCACTTGACCGTGTCCATACGTTGCCCATTTCATTCATTGAATGTTTTCTATTCTTGTCACTGCAGCCACCCGCAGCAGTAGGGTTACATTAACCATGATCTGTAAACTATTCGGGTAAGAATTGAGACAGTCTCCGATCACGGGAGGAATAGATTCTCATAAACCCCTGCAGCAATCATGGGCACGTGAGAATCTATGTCTCTTGCAGACAGCTCTTGTAGAACACGCTTCACGAGAACACGCGAATTGACGATATATATACATTCGTATTGACAGCGCTTCCACAACACTTTTGCGTCGAATGCAGCGGACGGCTGGTTCCCAGCTATCAACAGGTCATCGGGCCGCCATAGGCCGCTGTTGCCCCGCGCATGGCGCGGGGCAACAGCGGCCGTAGTCGGCCCGATGACGTTTTGCTCATTAGGTCGGTTGTGTAGCGGCAGGGTGACCAGTACAGCGTTAATTAATCTGCAGACGGTATTAGAGCGTTCACTCTGGACACGCTAGCGACGGGTACAAGAAGTTATGGGTTCACCATAGTACTAAAGTACAGCGCACGTGGACTTTACGAGGTTGTGTGTGTGTGTGTGTGTGTGTGTGTGTGTGTGTGTGTGTGTGTGTGTGTGTGTGTGTGTGTGTGTCAGTGCGTGTGCGGGTCTATGACTGATTTTTGGACGTGCTATCTGCATTGGCGGCGCGGTGTGTGTGTTTGTGTGTGTATGTGGGGGGTTGGGTGGGGTGAGGGTTATGTGTGTGTGTGTGTGTGTGTGTGTGCGTGCGTGTGTGTGCGTGCGTGCGTGCGTGCGTGTGTGTGTGTGTGTGTGTGTGTGTCAGTGCGTGTGTGCGTTCGTGTGTGTTCAACTAATTGGAGAAGAACCTGGGAAAGCTATTCCTAGTCTATCCCGTGAGGCAGGTTCTCCGTATGGCCCTCAGCGCTAATTAGATTATGCGTTCTTACATCTACTCAGATACATCTGCAAGACGCACAGATCCTCATGAACCCCCCGCGGCCTGTGGGGTTCATAAGTATCTATATTTATTGCTGATTTCTTCAAGTTACCACTTGTGTTTCTCAGCCAGAGGGAAAATTGGACTAAGTCTGAGACTTTAGTCCGAAACCTTAGACGCAAGTTTCCTTTGGTCGATCTTTTTTTGCCCGCTGGCCAAAACCAATCTCTCTCTCTCTCTCTCTCTCTCTCTCTCTCTCTCTCTCTCTCTCTCTCTCTCTCTCTCTCTCTCTCTCTCTCTCTCTCTCTCTCTCTAGTCAATGGATCTTACTCTTCTCTAAAAGATATAAAGTATGGAGTTCCCCAAGGATCCGTGCTTGGTCCCTTATTATTTTGTCTATTCATCAATGACCTGCCTCTTCATTTAACTTGCAAGAAAGTACAATGTGATCTTTTTGCTGATGACACTTCCAGTCATATGACTAACAAAGATATACAATTAATTTCTGCCAACTTGCAGCATAGTCTTGACGAGGTGTCTGAATGGTGTCACAGGAATTCTATGATTGTTCATCCAATTAAAACCAAATCTATGATAATCGCCACTCGTCATAAACACCAGTTAGCACCCCTGTTACTTAACCTT
>BTPG01000002.1:289149799-289172299 GCA_036245525.1 Semisulcospira habei | reverse complement strand
GCCCCTGCATAATAACCAATTACCCTTGAGCTACGGAAAATGTTCCATCTCCCGCGACTGTTAGGAAGAGTTTATAAGAAAAAGCTATAATGAGAAACTTAAATTTGGTTCTGGCAATAAAATCTAGAGGACCCTATCTCTCAACATGTGTTCAGTTATCTTTCGATGCCAAGCGAAACTCCGTCTAAAACACATAGCGCAGAAACTCCTGTCACCTCCTGCCTTGGAGACTGAACACAGGCTGATATTAAAATCTGACGGATTATTGGTAGCAAGATGTATAGATCCTCGTGAGCCCCTGCGTACCTTAGGGACTCATGAGGATCTATGCCTCTCGCCAGAAGAAATGTGTTTGCTGTAAGAGTTTGATTTTGAGCAAAGCGTGTAAGGTATCGAAAAAGGCCGAGAAATCATCTGCAAGTGTTGATAAGGTACGTGACAAAATACACCTCAGTTTAATTGGCTTTGGGCGAAAACAGAAACTTGTAGATTGGTGTTTGAAATGCAGATAAATTGACGGCATCGAAAATAATGGTTTCTTGAACCTTAGATACGCTTACGAGATTAAAAAAAAAAAAATTCTTAGGTTGTTTTTGATTCGTTCCTCTCATGTTCAGCTTAGTTATCAGTTTGTTCCTGTCTTTAATTTTACATAAATTTCGACACTACTTCTTTTTGAACTCTATTGAATGGAAGTGATTTAGTTCTGTGAGTTTAAGAGTTAAATACATTTGTGTTGAAATTTCCATAGAACAGTACTATGAGTTGAATAATTCTACTTTGCATATCCATTTAGTAGATACATGTTTGACTCTGTGGCTGTTTTCTCATCTTATTTGCACATAATGCACCTTTTCGTGTTTTATCTATTCGTTATGTCCTCTGACAGCGGCGCATACAACAGCTGTCAGGGAACATACTTTGTTGGCACCCAGGCCATGTAGTGGGAGGGACAGCAGGCGACAGGCCATATAACTGGTATCGATCTCTTTAGTTTGGTGAATAGGTCTTCAACGCTTTGTATCAAACTGTGCAACTGTTGTTTTTGTAACAGTGCACAGCATTAGTACACTTTGTTTCAGATACATGAGCTACTTTACACTGCTTAACTCATTTAGCCCGACGGCCATATTTCCCAAATTTTGGAGGCGTCATCTAATGACTATGCACCAGTTGCAGGAGATGGATCGACCATGACAATTTGGCACAACCCTTGAATTCCACCCATCTCCTGCTGTAGTGCGTCAGGGCTGAATGGGTTAAAAAAAAACTCCGACAAATTCCGAAACAAAAATGTGATATACATTGCTTCCACACACAAACACGCTGTTAAAAGCAAGAAAAACCGGAGTGAAACATTAAAAAAAAAAAAAAATTCGTGCACGAAAATCAATATAATTTAGCATGACAAGGAGATCAGTTGCAGATGCTGTTTTGTTTAGAACACAGCCTGTAACCAATGAAAGAAATGCATGATGTGACTCACTGCAGGGCAAATGTTGCTCGACAGGAATGATTCAGAGTAAGGGTGTATCTTGTGTGTGTTACGTGTGTTTATCCTTTAAGAAAGTGTCGACTCCCACCAACAGTCGCACACTGCCGTAAGTAAACGCTGTCTCACTAAGGTCATAGTTCGAGAAGTTTCGATGATGCAATTGTTGTCCAAACCGCAGAATGATAGTTGTGCTGGTCTGGGATTTTGGACCTTACGACTGCCAGCCGTAAGGTACAAAATCACAGAGAAGCACACATTTATAAGTGTACCAGAAAGAACGTGTTTTGCATGCTAAACATGATGACGTGAGTTATCGAAACAGATTAGAATAAGTGTATTTTGTGCGAGTACATGTATTCTACATTACATATGTACAATATATATTCTTTAGCGTTTCATAACAGTGAATCTCTTGCGTCGATGCAAGCCAAGTCAAGCCAAGGTTACAATTATTGTGTTGGCCGCGGCTATTTTTTTCGGTAACTCACTCAAATCTGACCACACTGAAGCCAGGAGGATGTGTTCCAATGTGCAGGATTTGTTTCTTCTAGTCACTGTAGACTGCACATAAACTGATTAGTAGAAGAAATAAATAATATACATACGCATTGTGAAAACGCATCTCTCTACCCCAGCTTATGAACCTGACAAGGTAAAACAGGAGATGGATGGACCACGCTATTTCAATTATAGAACCAGATTGGCTTGGTGCCCCAGAGGTGCCAAGCTGCGATGCTAGCTTAGTACCTATGGCCTAGTGACCTGCACGCGACCTATGACGTATATTTAAAACACCACGGGGAAACACTGTAATGTTCTGGCCAATCTTTGAGCAGGAGATATGGTGCAATAAGGTGACGTGATCTCCAGTTTCGCAGACCCTGTCGGCGTAGGGAGGGTCTGCGGTTAGATTAATCTGGTGCCACCCTTGAGCTAGCATGATGCACCAGAATCTCCTGCTAAAGATGTGTAATCGTCGGAGGTTGAATCCCAAAGTTGGAAAACTCGGCTGTGGGCTTGACTGTGTTATGACGAAGAATGACAAAATAATGTAGACAAATACGCACTATGCAGTGTCCTCGCGCAGGGCATATACACCACCTACCCAATGCGCAAAAGGCCATCGGGCCGACATCGGCCGCCGTTGGCCCGCGCACGGATGTGCCCGATGGCCTTTTGCGCACTGGGTACTATTTTCTATACTGCAGACTTGGCGTACACTTCCGGATGTAGGCACACACACTGTATACAACAGCACATACGCTGTTTAACCTCTTCGCTGCCAGTGATCGCGAATTTCGCGTCAGTCTTAAACGACTGCACGTCGACCGTCCGACATTCGAACACACACATAAATGGGACATAAAGGACAAGGGACTAGCAAGAGACATAAATCCTCATGAGCCCCCGCCACTGCGGGGGCTCATGAGGGTTTATGTCTCTTGCAGTTGGGTAGCGTTCGTCTTAGTATCATGGGGTTAATTGCTGCGGACTTTCCTCTTTTTTTTCCGGGTTTCAGGACGTGTATAATTAAATGACTGCCTGTTTGTGCCCACAGGAGGCATACATTCGCATGAGCCCCTGCAGCTGCAGGGGCGCACGAAAAGCTTTGCCTCTTGCAGCGGCACGATTGGCTCAGGGACTTTTTATGTCATTTCCAGGCCATCCGGTCATTTCACTCTCACAGACGTGCCGCTAGCCTTGTATGCTACGTCTTAACTATGTATGTCTTGTGGGATTGTTTTGCGTGGTATTTACCGGTTTTCGTCAAGTTCTGACCATCAGTTAGCAGGGATCGTTACAACTGACAACAAATGCTTCTTAATACTTTGTATGTACTGATAAGGTATGCAGTTTATTTCTTATTTTTCTTCTTTTTCGCCGTTTGTACTTTGCGATAGATTCCAGTTTTGTGTTATTTAGTGGGGCTGCTGTCCAAATTATCTACTGTGTAGGTTCACTGATTATTTCTTGTTTGATTCTATTGTGTGCCTGTTTAAAGTATTTAAATCATTGTCATTGATAGCTGAATTCTGGCGTTCTTTAAAACTTAACTTCCTACAAAGCGTAATAATGACTTTTAAAATTCATTGTCTGTCGGTTATGCGCTCTTCTAAGTGACCAATCACTCAGAGACTCGCTCCACTCAATGCGCCAAAGGTCATCGGGCCAACATCGGTCACTGACAGTTAGCCCGCGCACAGACGTTCAGGGGCCAGGTATGGTTGTCATCGGCCGGACCTTCTCCTCACAGGGAACACAGTCAGTCATTTTCCCCACCTCTACGTGTAGACTATGACACTGAACTTTCCAAGTCCTGTAGCGATGGGCAAGGGGCAAAACGGCAGGTGAAAGATGTCACTGGAAGCCGCAGTCTCAAACCTGCATGCAGGCGGTTCAGGATATTGGTCGCCTGATGTTGACCTGGGGATGACAACGTCACTCGGCACACCCTGAACGACCAAGCAGCCTTCTCTATGGACAGCACTGCTTGCTCCACACGGAGAGGGGCCTAGAAAAGGTGGCCTAACCAAAGCTCATCCCCTCGTAACCCCAGTTGGCTAGCCGCGGTCAACGGGCATCTTCTCATGCGGTCAGAAAACAAGAAAAAACAATGGATCCACTCTCATGACGACCACGACCGGACTCAACGTAGCATGCTGGAACATCCGAACCATGCTCGACACAGCAGACAGCGGACGCCCTGAACGTCGCTCCGCCCTCATTGCCCATGAATTGCGGAGGTTAAACATCGACATCGCCGCGCTCAGCGAAGTACGTCTCCCGGAGGAAGGCAGCCTCCAAGAACTTGGCGCTGGCTATACCCTCTACTGGTCAGGCAGGCCTGCATCAGAAAGACGGCTCTCAGGCGTGGGCTTCATGGTGAAGACCCCCATTGCGACTAAGTTGGAAAACCTACCAACGGGTCACTCCGACCGCATCATGTCCATGCGCCTCCCACTGAGACACCAGCAATACGTCACCCTTCTCAGTGTGTACTCCCCAACCCTCCTGGCAGAGCCTGCAGAAAAAGACAAGTTCTACTCTGACATGCGCAGCCTCCTGCAGAGCACCCCTGCAGACGACAAAGTCATCATCCTTGGCGACTTCAACGCCAGAGTGGGCCAAGACTCTGAAGCCTGGAAAGGAGTCCTCGGCAAGCATGGCGTTGGGAACTGCAATGACAATGGTCGCCTACTGTTGGAGCTCTGTGCAGAGCAGCAACTTGTCATCACCAACACTACATTCCAGCAAAAAGACAGTCGAAAGACCACCTGGATGCATCCTCGCTCCAAGCACTGGCACCTTATCGACTATGTCCTAGTGCATCAGAGGGACCGCAGTGACGTCCTCCTCACCAGAGTGATGCCCAGCGCAGAGTGCCACACTGACCACCGCCTTGTTCGCTGCAAACTCAGGCTGCGCCTCAAGCTGAAACCCAAGAAAGGCCCCCCTCCCCTCTCCCCCCCCCCCCCAAGAAAAAGCTTGATGTTGCCAGTCTTCAGCGTGACGACAAGAAAGCTGCCCTTCAGGCCGATTTACAGCGCATGCTCAAAGACACAGTTGATCCAGCAGACTCCTCCCCTGAAACACTCTGGGAACAACTGAAAGCTGCTATTGTAAAATCTTCTGTGGAAGTCTTGGGCTTTGTTAGAAAGAGGAACAAAGACTGGTTTGACGAAAACGACGTAGAGATCCAGGAACTTCTAGAAAAAAAAAGAGCCGCCCACCAGGCCCATCTAGCCCAGCCTTCCTGCCCTGTGAAGAAGTCTGCCTTCCGCCTCATCTGCAGCAGTCTCCAGCTCAAGCTTAGAGAGCTCCAGAACGAGTGGTGGTCCAGACTCGCACAGAGGACCCAGCTCTGCGCTGACAACGGAGACTACAGGGGCTTCTACGAAGCACTGAAGGCAGTGTATGGTCCTAGGCACCTGTTACAAAGTCCCCTGCGAAGCGCTGATGGACAGGCACTCCTCACAGATAATACCTCCATCTTGAACCGCTGGTCGGAATACTTTCATGACCTCTTCGGCGCTGAGCGCACTGTTCAAGAAACAGTCATCCTCCAAATCCCACACCCTCCACTAAAGGTTGAATTGGACGAACCGCCCACCGCCGAAGAGACCCTCACAGTCATCCACCAGCTCAAGAGTGGCAAAGCAGCAGGCATTGACGAAATCCCGCCAGAGATCTGGAAACATGGAGGCCCAGCACTGCACAACAAGCTCCACGACCTCTTTCTCTGCTGCTGGGAAAAAGGAACACTACCAAAGGACCTCCATGATGCAGTCATCATCACCCTGTACAAGAACAAAGGAGAGAAGTCTGCCTGCTCTAATTATCGTGGAATTACCCTGCTGTCCATTGCCGGGAAAATCCTTGCAAGGCTGCTCCTGAATCGGCTGGTACCTGCCATCGCTGAAGACCAACTCCCAGAGGGCCAGTGTGGCTTCAGAGCCGACAGGAGTACCACCGACATAGTCTTTGTGCTGAGACAGCTTCAGGAGAAATGCCGCGAGCAGAACAAAGGGCTGTACGTAACGTTTGTCGACCTAACAAAAGCGTTTGACACTGTGAGCAGGCAAGGTATGTGACAGATCCTGGAGCGACTAGGCTGTCCCCCAAAGTTCCTCAACATGATCGTCCAGCTCCACGAGCACCAGCAAGGCCAGGTCAGACTAAACAGTGACCTCTCAGAACCATTCCCCATTCGCAACGGCGTGAAGCAAGGCTGCGTGCTGGCACCGACCCTCTTCACCATCTTCTTCAGCATGATGTTGAAGCAGGCCACAGTGGACCTCGACGATGACGACGCAGTGTACATCAGGTATCGTCTCGATGGCAGCCTGTTCAACCTCAGACGACTGCAGGCCCACACGAAAACCCTAGACCAACTGATTCGTGAGCTGCTCTTTGCTGACGACGCTGCCCTCGTTGCACACACAGAGAGAGCCTTGCAGCGCATTCCGTCCTGCTTCGCAGATGCCGCCCAGCTCTTTGGACTTGAGGTCAGTCTGAAAAAGACAGAGGTCCTTCATCAGCCGGCACTCGAGGAAGAGCATCGCCCTCCCCACATCACCATCGGCGAGTCCGAACTGAAGTCTGTACATCAGTTTACCTACCTTGGCTGCATCATCACGTCAGACGCCAAGCTGGACAAGGAGCTGGACAACATGCTGGCAAAAGCGAACAGTGCTTTCGGGCGACTATTCAAGCGGGTGTGGCACAATCAACAGCTGAAAAAAAGGCACCAAGATCAGCGTGTACAGAGCTGTCGTCCTCACCACCCTGCTGTACGGTTCCGAGTCCTGGACCCTCTACCGCAGCCAACTACGACTCCTCGAACGCTTTCACCAGCGCTGCCTGCGTACCATCCTCAGCATTCACTGGAGTGACTATGTCACCAACGTCGAGGTCCTTGAACAGGCGGAAACTGTGAGCATCGAGGCTTTGCTGCTGCGGACACAGCTTCGCTGGGCGGGGCACGTCTCCAGGATGGAGGATCATCGCCTACCCAAGATCACTCTGTTCGGCGAGCTCGCCACTGGACACCGAGACAGAGCCAAAGAAGAGATACAAAGACTGTCTCAAGAAGTCACTTAGTGCCTGCCAAATCGACCACCGCCAGTGGTCTTCGCTTGCTGCGGACCGTGACACGTGGCGCTCCACCATTCACAAGGCAGCCGTCTCCTTTGAGGACTCTCGCAGAGCTAACCTTAAGAACAAGCGGCTGAGAAGAAAAAACAGAGTTGTCGTAACTCAGAATCCTGACCAGACCTTCCCCTGCAGCCACTGCGGTCGAACCTGCCTGTCCCTGATTGGCCTCCGCAGCCACGAAAATGCCTGCAGACGACGTGGGCAAGCCCTATAGAATCTTCGTTCGCGAAGTCAAGCCAAGAGAGAGACAGATCTTATTCGCTACATATACTGGTTTGCGATTGAGGACTTTACGGTCTGTAAAAGAAAAAGAAAAAGAGTGCTGGTCTGTGATTTTAGAACTTACGGACTACAGCGTTATATATTTTTTTAAACAAACATAGACCAGCACGTATTGATACCCGTTTAACCCCCTGGCCGTATTATCAACTTTTGGAGATGTCACCTAACGACTAAGGTGAAGGCCGATCTACCATGATAATTCAATTGAATTTTATGGTAGATGGCTTTGCGTCGGGTCTGGGTGCGTTACATGTACAATCATCGCACAGTTTACGGTACTGAAGGCAACTTCACGGGTCCCACTGCTCTAAGAGCAGAAGAAAGAAAATTCTCACCGAATTTATTACTGCCCATACCGAGCCTTTTTTTTTAACAATGGTACCAGCAGGGAAAGTATTGATAGTTCGCGAATGTACGCTCGCCTGCGGGGTCCTTTGAATCTTGCCACAAAAGTTAAGTCACGCGTCTCGACCGTGGATTAACGGTTTAGCGCCTGTCGGTGACAGCGTTTCAAGCAAGCGCCGCCTGTCCATTTGCAAGCGGCATAGATACTCAGGTCGCAGGGGCTCATGAGAATCTACGCGTCTTGCCTGTGACGGTCAGCACGATTTATATTCATTTCCCTGACGGAGGAATTAAGACGTCACGGGTTTTGAGACTCAGTGTTAGGTGAAGGTTATGCTTTCTTTTACAGTGATTCTTTTCAACCGTGGCGAGTTACTGTCAAGACGTTATTATATTCTTGGATATTTTCCTCTGTATATATAAATGTGTACCGTGCTGTAATTTTGGACCTTACGTCATGGACCCTTATGGTCCAAAATCACCGACCACCACGCCTAAAAATAAATTACTTTTAACCCCTTCTGTGCGAACACTGTACGAACACTGTACGTCTGAAATCTGTGTCAGTCCAACGCGAAAGAACTCGATCTAGCCGTCCCACGAACAATGGATACAATGTGGTTTCAGCAAGAGGCTTAGATCTTCATGAGCCCCCGCAATTGCGGGGGCTCATGAGGATCTATGCCTCTTGCAGTAGTGTGGTGTCTATTTTTTTCTCGGCTGTGAAAGGGTTAAATCCCTCCTACGCAGCAGATACTCGGGCGTTCTGCGTGCATCGGGCTGGTGTGAGGTGCCCCAAACTCACATACGCGATCGCCTTCACTATGACAGACTTAGGACGTAACAAAGAGTTAACTCATTCAACTCCGACACGCCACGGCAAAACATGGATCGAGCGTGATAGTTCAAGGGTTGTGCCAGAATAGCTTGGCGCCCATAGGCGCCAAGCTATTCTGGCACAACCCTTGAACTATCACGCTCGATCTGTTTCCAGAAGTGTAATACATTCTTCAGGGGGCAATTTCAAAATATGAGGATTTCGGTCCTGGAGCAGAATGTGTTGAAACAACGACACATTTTGTTCTTAGAGAAGTCCCCGATCAC
This sequence comes from Semisulcospira habei, assembly GCA_036245525.1. Lineage (NCBI taxonomy): Eukaryota > Metazoa > Mollusca > Gastropoda > Semisulcospiridae > Semisulcospira > Semisulcospira habei. The sequence continues at coordinate 289,163,418 of BTPG01000002.1, read as the reverse complement.
ACGTTTTTTTGTTGTTGTTTGTTTGTTTGTTTGTTTGTTTTTCCAATGGGAATTACGCCGCCTATAAGCAACTCCGGCTATAACGTCCAAAACAGTTGTTCTCTTTGCTGACTTGCAGATCGAAGTGTGCAAGTTTCTCGCGTGCGGCCCGCACTAGACATATTGTTGCTGAATTATTCTAGTCACGCTCTGGGGGATGGGGGTGGGGGTAGTGGTCGGAAGGGAGGGGGGGGGGGCACCCTTGGGGGAGGGGGCATTGTATCTGACTACTCTCATTTTGAAGTACCTCTTACCTAACGTGATATTGTGAAATAGTGCCTCGTCCGTCCTTTTTTCCACGTCCAAGAGGTATAGATTTTCACGAGACCGTTGGACCGCAGGGGCTCATAAAAATCTACGCCACAGTCTTGCCAACGGTCGACGGCGGCACTCACATCTGCAGATTTTGGCGGAGTCATCTGAGGTTTCACTGAATCGTAAAACTGTTTTGTACATTTCGTGGTTGTCGACAGCAGTGGCACGTTGAGACTTGCTTGCGGTTTCAGTTTAGTCGAACAGTTGCGAATTACAATACTGGGGAAGCTTCGAGATTTCTGCATTTGATACGGGCAGAATTTGTAACAATACCCTAATTGATGATGTTGCTTTTGTTTTTTAATTGACATCCTTTAACCCATTCAGCCCTGACGCACTACAGCAGGAGATGGGTCGACCATGAGAATTCAAGGGTAGTGCCAGATTAGCTTGGCGCCGACAGGCGCCAAGCTAATCTGGCACTGCCCTTGAATTCTCATGGTCGATCCATCTCCTGCAACTGGTGCATAGTCATTCGATGACGCCTCCAAAATTTGGGAAATACGACCGTCGGGCTGAATGAGTTAAAATGTTGTTCATTTTCTTCCCCTGGCTTAATTTCTGTGCCTCGTTTTTATGAAGGATCATGTGTCCTGTTGTTTAGCTTCTATTGTTGTCGCTGAATTTGAGAATGATATCATTTTGCGTCACGCAGTGCAGGACTGTCTCCACGACTGATGTGCATTGTTCATGTTTGTTTATTATTAAAAAGTCGCTTAAACAGTTCGTTGTATATCCGCAAGAGGCATATATTCCCATCAGTCCTTGCGGCTGCAGGGGCTCATGAGAATTTATGCCTTTTGCGGATTCAACGATGAGCCACATTTGCATACATGTGCATTCTTAGACTGATGTACCTGCGACCTTTACTTGAAAACTGTAACGTGACTAGCTTATAGTGGAGGTTTAGTGTTATTGTTTAGATTTTGTATCAAATATATTTGTCACCGGAAGTCTGCCCGTCAGTGACTCAATTAGTGAGTATTTTAAACGGTTTATTGTTCATTCATTCATTCATTCATTCATTGAATTGGTCAGAGATTTTATTCAGAGCTTTTAGTAACCTGCAATACAAAAGAGAAATGTCTGTACAATTATCAATGTTTCTGTTTTCTGTTTTCGAGATCCACATTTGATAGACTCCCCCCCCTTCCCCCCCTTCTCCCCCCTTCCCCCCCCTCCCCCCCCCCTGTCTAAGCCCCTCCCACCACCCGCCTCGACCCAGCCCCCGCCCGCCCCCCCCCCACCCGCCTCGACCCAGCCCCTGCCCGCCTCCCAACCCCCGCCCCCCCCCCATTCCCCCCCCCCCCCGCACCACCCCCTCGCGCCTCCCCCTCGCCACTCCCCTCGGTGCCTTCCCACCCGCGCCCCCCCCCCCCTCCCCCTTTAAAAAAATTGGGTATGTGGATAACTTTGTCACCCATCATGTGTATATTTTAAATTCTAATTTGTATCTGAACCATTTCAGTTTTTGTTCGAAGTTGTAGTGTAATTGTATGTGTTGTTGCTTTTGCGCATTGGGAAATCGAGACACTAATCCCCCCTCTCCCCCCCCCCCCCTCTCCAAACGTGCTTGTAACTCTATGTCTGTTTTTGAGCCGTTCCTGTCTGCGGTTAGTTTTCAGACGGAAGTCCGGACACCTGCAGTAAACGCTGCAATTTCCGCAAGTGGAGCTGCCTTCGCAACTGCAACACTTAAAGTACCCATTGCGCGTAAATTTGAAGACACAGTTCACACCGTTTGTATTTATTATGCCTTGTCGACACACCTAATGTACTTTAACAGCAGTTGGGACACGCAGCAAAAAGCACAAGCGTAATCGCACTTATTTATCCTGCGCAGCCAATAGTGTGTCAATCTATTTGTATTTGTTTCTCGTACTGATAGCGTTGTATTTATAGAACGGAGTGGCGTCATTGTCAGGTTACTTGATACAAAGACGACGTGCGTTGAACTGGATTCAACCTGTTAGAAATGAACCATATCTAGACCTGTGTGTAGCGTTACGTAACCATCTGTTACAGAAGTGTATTTTTCAACAGTTACGGCGGTAGTGGGCCTTTAACCTCATCTATGCCGCTGGACGTAAATAACCATTTTCACTGCCAGGGGACTTAAATATGTACCTTTAACAATTTCACCGACAGATGACGTAGATTGTGCTTCTGCAAACTTTATTACCTCATTCAAAGTTCCCCGTATCAATAGCTGCAAAAGTGACGTATAGCGTTGTGCCAGCGGCAAAGCTATACGTCATTTCCGCAGCTATTGATGCGTGGCTCCTTGAATGAGTTACCTCATCGCGAGTAAGCCCCAGTTTTCCCAGGAACGTGGATTCAAAATGGTGTCAGCAAGAGACAGATCAATTATGAGCCCTTGAAGTTGCGGGGACACAAGAGGATCTATGTCTGTTGCAGCTGGATCGTGGTCATTTCTTCAGTCCAACGATCAGAAGCGAGGTTGAAAGCATGGTAACTGCCCAACGTTTGAAAAGCAGTTATGAATGAGGGCACGCAAGAGGCAAAGATCCTCATGAACCCCCGCAGTTGCGGGGGTTCATGAGGATCTTTGCCTCTTGCAGTTGGGAGATGTTCACTGTGTCATAGGAGTAACTGGGCTAACAGCAGTCTTACTCGGAACCAACTTTGTCTGCAAGAGAGATGCAGCTTCTGCGAACGCGAGGGAAGGAGGAGGAGTGTGGGACTTCCAGCGGCTATGGTGGTGGTGGGGATGGACGGGACGGGGGGATTGGGTGGGGTGGGGGGTGGGGGTGGGGGGTTGGGTAAGGTGGGTAGAGATGCTTGTGATCGATGAATTTGTGGCGTGGAGATTTTGTTTGTTTTGACGAAATACAAGACGCAAATGATGTAAATGATATGACGTAAAATTAGTTAGTTGCTAGGCGACATCGCTGCCAGAACAAAACAACAGCGTAATTTGAAGAAAGACAAATTTTCCACCGTCCGCGCCACATAGGTCTAACGCCATGACCATCAAGACCACCACTTCCACCACCGATAAAGAAATACGCTTAGAAACGACAAACCTTTCCCTGCCATTGGTGGTCTGAAATATTGGTTTGCCCAAACGCCAGAACCGTCCAAGGAACTTGGACCCAATTAGGCCTCAGCAAGAGACATAAATCCTGGTGAGCCCCTGCAGTCGCACGGGCTTATGAAGATCAGTGCCTTTTGAAGTTGGGTCGTATTCACGTTTTCTCCCCATTCAAAGGCTTAACTCATTCAGCCCGACGGCCGTATTTCCCAATTTTTGGAGGCGTCATCTAATGACTGTGCACCAGTTGCAGGAGATGGATAATTAATAGGGGACTATATGTCGTCTTTTGTGGTTGCGGACCTGACGCAATGCATCTCTGTATGACCTTCACGCATGACTTATGCTATAAGTTACCACTTAGTTATGCCATAAGTATGCTATAATTTACAACTTTACACATGTAATTATTTTAGTTTAGTCTTAGCCTATTGTTTATTATGTATACTAGTGAGTTTAGGTTGTTTGTGTGTATGTATGCGGAAGGATAGTGTACTTTATACTGCCGCTGCGCCAAAATTTGCCCTCTGGGATAATAAAGAATTTAATCCATGTAACCCCAAGCTCCAATTTCCCAAATTTTGGAGGTGTCGCCTAATGACTATGTACCAGTCGCAGGAGACAAATCGACCATGATAATTCAAGGGTAGTGCCAGATTAGCTTGACGCCTAATGGCGCCAAGCTACTCTGGCACTACCCTTTAATTATCATGGTCTATCCATCTCCTGCTGTGGGGCGTTGGTTAACTCTTAAACTCCCAAGAATAAATATGGAATGGAAGTCATTTAGTTCTGGGAGTTTCAGAGTTAGAGTCACTTGTACCAGCCAGTTTGCTTATTTGTTTGTTTTTGAATCGTTGGATGGGAACAGGAAACCCGAGTTGTCGTTTCCTACCACAGCTGTGGCGGTGCCGGATAGTGGTACATTATTAGTACGCACAGTATCTATTTTTAGACTGACAACCCTGAGGTCATGGACAGTAGCAGTTATCGCCTCATTTGTGCCAACGCACCTGACGGCATACGTTTCCAATAAGCAAGTTAATTGAGCAGTGGGTATATTTAATAACTCCCGTTCACAGCACACAGTAGATTGCTGAGCTCCGTCGACGCCTATACCGGTAGGGTGACAGCGTAAGAGTAGTCACAGCACACCATCCATCTGCAAGAGGCATAGATCCTCATGAGCACCCGCAGTCGCGGGGGGTCATGAGGACCTATCATAGTGTCTCTTGTTGGATGTGTTAAATTTTTGTTTGTGGTGAAAGTTGTGTGGTGTTCAGGAAACGATGCCATATAAACACCATTGACGATAGCGCACCAGAAAATTTTGTTGTTGCGCGTGTCCTTCTTGCAAAAGTCGACACACCACCTGCGGACCCATAACAAGAAAGAAAAGGAGAAAAGGAATGAGAGAAAGAGGGAACAGGGAAGAAGGGATTGGAGGAGGGAAGGAAGGAACGAACAAACAAAACATAAAGGGCCAGCACAGACTGAATCTTTTGGCTGTCGTATGATTTGCATCCGCTTTTAACCGATTCAGTCCCGACACACCACAGCAAGATATGGATTGAACATGATAGTTCAAGGGTGGTGCCAGAATAGCTTGGCGCCTCAAGGCGCCAAGCTATTCTGGCACCACCCTTGAACTATCATGGTCGATCTGTCTCCTGAATTGTAATGCAGTCCTGAGAGGACAACTCCAAAATGTGTGTATTTCGTACCTGGGACACAATGGGTTAAGAACCGTGCCGGCTACATCTTGAGTGTCAAGTCTTATCTTGGACTTCGGCGGCAACAGTAAGATTGTGAGGGGTCTTATGGGTCTATTTTTGACGAACTGCCTTTACCTTTCTTTACAGAGGAAACGCAGATGTACATTTAGTTGACCATTGTATGAAAGTGAAGCAGATCCTCGTGGAGTCTAAGGTATCTAGGTCTTTTGCAGCTAGCTGGAAAGACGTTTTGCGGCACTGAGCCTAAAACCTGGCGATCTGCCTTTGACATTCGCATGGGGAATCAGTCTCATTCACTCCTGATCTAAAACCACGTGCACTGCAAGTGGCAAAGATCTTCACGAGCCCCACGCAGGCCTGCGGGGTCTCATGAGGATCCACGCCTCTAGCTGGCACAATCTGCGTCTGTGAGAATCACATGGCGGAGGTTACCGGAGGTTCAATGTGACGCTGCGATAAAGTCAATGATCTTCTTTGTGTGTTTTCCTTTTTCGTTCATCAGACATCCACCACCAGAGGAGGGGCACATGATAATCTATGCCTCTTGCTGGTATGGATCCGCCTGCATTTACACACTTTTTTTGCTTCTGCCGGGCAGGAGGAGGCATATGGGTTTAATTTTGACTGTTTTCTCAGAGTATTTTCCGGAGCACATCGTTGTGTCACTTTTCTCGAAACCAGCTTATCTTTTGACAGGTTCCTTCCTTTGTTCTCGCACAGACTATTCGTTTTAATGAGTAATTGTTGTTGTTGCTATTGTTGTTGTTGTGACAGTTTTTTTTTTTTTACAGTTGAAGTCGTTCTTGTTGTTTTGTCGTTGCTGTTGTCGCTGTGGTTGTTTTCGTTAATGTTTTTGTTGCGATAACTGTTATGCTGTTTATTTATTATTATTTGTTTTTTGATTGGCTGGTTGGCCGGCTGGGTGAATGGCTGATTAGTTGATGGATTGATTGGACGTTTGCTTGGCTGGTTTTAGTGTTAGGAAAGTTGTTCAGGTTTCTGCCTTTTAGTTATGTTATGTCTTGATGTTTGATATACGGTGATGGATATGTCGCTGAAAGCCTGTAGTACATCATTTGCAGAATGGCTTGAGGCATCACTTAATACAGTTCCTAATGATCGCCTCTGCTTCGTGATTTGGGCTCGTGCTCTACGGCCATTAACCTCATTAATTTTTTCGTTAACCCTTTCCCTGCCAACGGACTTACATATTGTTTCTGAAATCTGCGTGCGATGAACGACCCAAAGCCACAACAGGTGGGTTGCATATGCTTGCTTAGCGCGCAAATTTCTTGCTTAGCGCTAAGTTCGCAAGCTTAGCTGAAAATGTGCGTTGCATGAGCGTGCTTATCTGCTGGAGCGAGCTTAGTGGCGTGCTTAATTCTAAGGACGGCCCCCCCCCCCCCCCCCGTGCGTAGCGGCGTGCTTAGCTGAGGAAGAGTTCTTAGCTGCCGTGTTAACGCGAGAACTTGAAATCTGATAATATGAATTCACTCTCTTAAACCTTGTAGAAGAAACAGCCTTCCATCTAGGATAGAGAAGGAAGAACACGAAAAGTACGTGAGAACGCACGGACCCCCACCCAGTCTCGTCTGACGGACATAATAATAATAATAATAATAATAAGCGCATTAAATAGGCGCTTTATCCCAATTGAAAATCGGCTCAAAGCGCCGCCGCGAACTGAACCCAACAAGCACGCTCACGTGAATCACGCGCATTCACTCACACACTGTACATAAACACAGAACATTCACGTGGTGCTAAGGGCAAGCTCAAGCGAGCTACTGTAGTTTTTGGAAATTCACAATCGTTTGTATTTGAAATTTGATTAAGTGGGCTGAAACTGATACCAGACATCTGGGAATTATCGGTGAGAAGTCTGCATAACTGATTGCAACTGACCCTGTACACCGATGTGTGTAACCCAACACCCGCCGTTGTCAGAGAGACATAGATCCTCATACTATGGGAGCCTACACGGTACTCCTTAACTAATGTACATCTACATTAGAATGACAAGCAGGGTTGCCTGCACGAAAAATTTGCTATTTCCTCTCTTCCACTTCTTGTTTTCCATCGCGGCGCCATTTCACCCGCGTTTTGTCTACTTCGTTTCCGTTAAAAAACCGTGCGTTTTTATTGGCCGATTTCTACAATCTATGATGACGTAGGGGAGAACCCCACCATAAGCTATAAATAACCTATCCCCGCTCGCTAAGAACTCGTTCGGAGCTACGCACGTCGCTAAGTCGCTCCATGCAACAGAAAACACTCGCGCACTAAGCAAGAGCTTTACTAAGCACGAAAGGCCTTAAGTCAGCGAGCTCAGGTCCAAAAGGACCTGGACGCAGATTGGTTTCAGCAAGAGGCATAGACTCTCATGAGCCGCCCCCGCGACTGCGGGGGCTCATGAGAATCTATGCCTCTTGCGGTTGGGTCGCGTTCGTTTCTTCTCAGGTAGTGAAGGGGTTAATTAGTTTGACTGCTATGCCGTAGTCTTACTCGCCGATGTTTCTCCCCGTCTGAGGATAGGGCTGCAAATGGAGACAACAGCAGGCAGAGTTGTTCGCGAACTCCTGAAGATTGCTCTGCATTTTTAACTCATCGAGACCTGCGTCATAAGCCGCTTATCCGGATGCAGCAGGTCTCGAATGTGTTAACTAATTCAATGGGCCCCCCGTATCAATAGTTGCGGAAGTGTCGCATAGCGTTGCCTCAGGCAACGCCGTGCGATTCTTCCGGAGCTATTGATGCGGGGGCACTTGAATGAGTTAAACATTCTTGCCTCTTGAGATGTGTGACTGTCAGAGGCGGGCCAACCGGTCGCTTTTCTTTAAATGGGTCTCTTTTTTTTTCAAAACTTGAAAGTGCAACGACATTCTTCAAGTGCAATGTACTTTTAGGAAAGATGGACGAGAGTTTTCAGATGAAGTGGGGGGAGATGAAATGAAAAGCACAAGTTCGAAAATGCTGCACCAGTGCAGAAACACTTAGTTGGACAAATATGAAGAAAAAACATTGTGCCTTCGCTAAGACCTTCAGAGAAAGTAGAAAACATGTGCTGTGACGTGTAATGAGATTTTTTTCCCCCTCATAGTTTAAACCTTCGACTGCACTCATTTAGTAATTGAAAGGTTTTTCTTTTCGTCAGTAATTCTTTAGGTGGAATCAGGACAGAAAAAGTTAAATCGATTTAACAGAAGTGTATTGCTGATAATGTTATATAGTCCTCAAACCCTACCGATCTCTAAGAGACATAGATTAATATGAATCCCTGCAAGCAAAGGGCCTCATAAGCGTATATCATGGCGCGTACATCAAGAGATCGACCCCATTTGCTCACATCTCATCTCTTTACACAAGCGGGAAGGCGATTGGGATTTGATGGAGACTGGCTAAAGCAACGTTTGTCATCCCCTGAAACCCAATCCAGGAAGCAGAGGATCTCGGGCCCACGACGGCCGCTGTGGGCCCGCGCACGGCTGTGCGCGGGCCCACAGCGGCCGTTGTGGGCCCGAAGATGTTTTGTTACTGGGGAAGGCATCGTCTGGATCTAATACATCATAATGACATTGACGATAATCTGCTTCGAAGTGTGCGCAAGGGAAATCACCAGTTTTATTACCCGCCCCTAGTCTGACCTCAGCTTTGTGAAGATCGTGTCAGGACAGACAACTGGGCGTAAATTTACCGGAAGTTAGAGTTCAAGTGAATGGAACCAAACAGCAGTAGCAAAAGGCACAGATTTTCATGGGCCGCTGCAGGAAGCAAGCGGCTGATGATGGTCTATGACTTTTGCAGATCTGAAAATCTCACTGTTGGCGTTTTTCTAGGACAGTTGTACGAATCTAATTTCTAGTAGACTCATTTAATTGTACATGATGATACAAGCATTTGTAGACAAGGTATATCCTTACGAACCCCTCGCTGAATGTTGCATGGGGTTGTGATAATTTACACCTTTTTTTATAATGTCGCTTTTGGGAGTTAGACACTTGATTTTCCCCAGGACAGTTGCAGCAACAGAAACTGAGAAAGAAAAAAACACCCTCTTTATAATCTGTATATCTGATATAAACTCAGATTTCACGTAAATGAAATTCAGCAGCAAGTAGTAAAAAGGCAAAAATCATCACGAGCGCCTTCATGCTGCAGTGTATCATGAGGATCTATGCCTTGTGGAGACGTAGTGATTTTGCTGTTGGTATACTGGGAGTGCTCACAAAGGAAAACCTGTTTACGTTCTCCTGCGTTGATTGTACCCTAGGGGGACTACACAAGGAACACAATGAGCCTAAAAGGTCCATGTTCCCTAATTTGGCAGCTCTCCTTTTAATAGACCATTCATAGCAGCGCAGACTTGAAAAAGCGATCGACCATGGTAGTTCAAGAGTAGCTTCAGAATAGCATGGCGCCCAAAAGGCGCCAAGCTATTCTGACGCTACTCTTGAACTATCATGGTCCATCGTTATTTGGCATGTAATACGTGGGTTTACTCCTCGACTGCTACTGAAGTGGCCGCTCCAGGCGAAAATGACACGTACCTGCGCGTCTTGTCCGTCCGAAAGGTAGCGTCCGTGACTGTTAATGGGTTATATATAGTGTTAGCCTGTAAACCCTACGGCTGTTGGTGGCGCTTTTGGGCGCCGCGATGATTTTCCTGGTAGGGTTAAGCCGCGTCGCAGACCGAACACGCCATGGCCTCCTCCCTGTGAGGTACGGATGTGAGTAAGGTCGTCAGTAGCATGTAGGTTTGCGTTCAGTTTGTCGAGGGTTTATATTCATGTCAGTATAGGAACCACCTCGACGAAATGCACTACCGATTGACCCATTTAGCCTCGACGCAATGCAGCAGGAGACGGATCGACCATGATAATTCAAGGGTAGCGCCAGATTAGCTTGGCGCCGTCAGGCGCCAAGCTAATCTGGCGCTGCCCTTGAATTATCATGGTTGACCCGTCTCTTGCAGCTGGTACATAGTTATTACGTGACACCTCCAAAATGCGGGAAACTGATGAGGCCAGTGGGGTTACGTGGGTAATCTGGCACTACCCTTAAATTATCATGGTTGGTCCGTCTCGTGCATCTGGTAGGCCTACATAGTCGCTAGGTGACAACTCCAAAATTTGGAAAATGCGGCCGTGGGGTTACATGGGTTAATGAACAACAAATTAAGCGCCCCGCAGATGCTGCAGCACGTTTCTTCCCCCACATTATCTTCAGAGTCTGGCAAGAAGCGGTTTTTATTTATCACTACACGTGTACTACATTAGACGGTGCTCATGGGTCGTTTGGGCGGATCTAATGTTACAGGACACGGGCTTCACCTTTTGTTTTATGGGCCTTTGTCTGACGTGCCTGATACTTTTTAGTATCAGTATACACGAAATGGTCTGACTACCCTTAGAGAGAGAGAGAAAGAGAGAGAGAGAGAGAGAGAGAGAGAGAGAGAGAGAGAGAGAGAGAGAGAGAGAGAGAGAGAGAGAGAGAGAGAGAGAGACTGAGAGAGAGAGAGAGAGAGAGAGAGAGAGAGAGAGAGAGAGAGGCCAGAAATAGAAAAAAAATCGTCAGAGTGCTTATAACGACTGCCATGATAAATCATGCTGGTATTAATGAGAAGATAGTTTTTTTCGTAAAAGAAAAATTAAAGTTAAATGTTAGCTATTTTACAAATGACTCCGAAAAAGTGGTGCAGAAAATTGTCTGATTTTCACTAATAGGAAATAATAATAGTAATAATAATAATAATAATAATAATAATAATAATAATAATAATAATAATAATAATAATAAAGAGGATTTATAGGGCGCCTAAACATGGTAATATGCTCTAGGCGCCGTACATACGAACAAGAAAAATATTACAAAAAACTGAAAGTGACCAAACCAAAACCACATGTACAATTACACAAAAGAACAGAAAATGACTAAATACATGAACACTGATAATCAAGATGGGAAAAGATGGGTTTTAAGACTGTGTTTAAAACTTGCACTGGACACACAACTGTGTCTCAAGGATTTGGGAAGATCATTCCTGACTGATGGACCTGGTAAAAAAAAAAATCTCTGCCCAAATCCTTTAGTCCTTACTGTAGGAATCCGAAGCATATTGTTGTCAGACGAATTGCGCAACTGCCTGGACGGGATATACCAGTGAAGGAACCCTGAGAGATAAGTGGGTCCTGTACCAGAAAGGGAAACATGACAAATGGACAAGACTGTGTTTAACTCTCTCCTTCACTGCCAACCAGTGGAGGGCGTGCAGGATTGGGGAGACATGGCCTGACATTTTCACTTTCACGACCAAATGTTCGGCAGAATTGGAGAAATCTCCAAATAGGCTGCCCTGCAAATGTGTATTACCTGTTTACCCATTGACAAGTAATACAGGTTACAATTGACCTAATCGGACCCGACAGCCGCGACAAACTGTAGGCTTATGTAAATACCGAATACGAAAAATCATGCGAGTATTAATGAGAAGATTGTTGGGTTTTTTTTCGTAAAGAATCAATTGTTTTAAGATTAATCCCAAATAATTCGTGAAATTAATCCCCAAAACGTGAAAAAAAAATGTAATTAGCACTTAGAAATTCTAGTGGTACAATGCTGGTTAACGAACTCATTCAATATCTCCCTTTATCTAGCTATATTCAAAATATCTACTAAAAATAAAAAAAATTACGGACTCCAGTGTGGATCAACCGGTTTTTGAAAAAGGGCCATTTTCTCTCCAGTGAGCATCTTAATCATTTTTTTTTTTAATGCCTCGATACTATTCTTCTGGGGACAATATCATATAATTTCAAGCTTGTCTGTCCTTAAACGCGGGCTCTAGTTGCTGTCACACACACACACACACACACACACACACACACACACACACACACACACACACACACACACACACACACACACACACACACACAGAGTTTTTGGCGCCCAAAAGACTTCTCTAGCAAGGTTTGCGTAGCTAGTCGTGACGTCATTTTTATTTTGTTACTTCCGCCAGAATTCGAGGCCCGCACGCCCAGCACATCGTGTGCATTTTCCAGAATGCGCTCCGACAAGCCCCATTCCAAAGTCTACCGTATTTTCTATACGGCAGACACTAACTGTTCTGCCCTCCCCTTCCTTTGCAAATAGGAGAGTTTCAATGTTGCACACAGAAGGGCCTTATAAAACTTGTGTTGCAAATACTTATATGACTTGTGAAAATAAGGTTAGAAATCTTAGCTGAGGCAAGACAACAATGAGAACTGGTTGCATCGGCCGACGTTTAGTAATCGAAGCCTACGCTGGAGCAGACCGCGATAAATCTCATTCTACCCCCAAGACCGAAATCCCCAAATTTTGCCGTGGTCCTCTGAAGACTGCATTGCAGTGCAGGACACAGATCGACCATGATAGTTCAATAGGCGCCAAGCTATTCTGGCATCATCCTTGAACTATCATGGTCGATCCTCATCTTGCTGTGGTGTATCTGGGGTAAAATGAGTTAAAAGAACATGAGGTGGTCTTGTCTGCAGCCCCTAGGCAGAACATGAGCCGTTTGTTTTGAAGGCACGATGACTCACATCATTCATTTTATAATATTATGTCCATCAATCTTTGAAAATCCGCTACAGTGTTTACATTTTCTCGGTTATCTAGACCAAACAGGCGACTGCCAAGTTTGTAAGATATACAAAACACACTTAGAAGCGACTGATACCGTTTCCTGCGTATGTTCTAACAAATAATAATAATAATAATATTCAGATAAGGTGGCCACTGTATTTATGTCTGTTTTTTGTTTTAACTAAAAAAATTGTAACTCCTCAAAATAATAAACTGTGTTCCCAGTATAGAAAAGGCCACTTGGCCGAAGCCGGTCGCAGTGGGTCCGCGCACACTGTGCCCGACTTCGGCCCAAAGGTCTTTGCACACTGTTTTGTAATTGTCCTTGTTGAAGCGTGGTGGTTTTTTTTGTTTTGTTTTGTTTTTTTTCGGTTATAACGTCACAAGTACACAGGTGCCTGAACTGGGCCTTTTGTGATAGTTCAAGGGTCGTGCCACCAGGCGCCAAGCTCCTCCGGCACGACCCTTGAACTATTACTAAAGATCCACCAGCGCAACCCCTTGAGCTGTCACGATCGTTCAGTTTCCTGCAACTGGCATTGAAACAAAGGACACATTTAGACTGACCTAGTGAGGGTGAGTGGAGATGTCACATTAACTCATTGTGCCCGAGGCACGAAATAACCACATTTGGGAGTTATCCTCTGAGGACTGCATTACAGTTCAGGAGACAGATCGACCATGATAGTTCAAGGGTGGTGGCAGAATAGCTTGGCGCCTATAGCGCCAAGCTATTCTGCCACCACCCTTGAACTATCGTGGTCGAGCCATATCATGCTGTGGTTTGTCGCGGGCATTATGAGTTAAAGCTGTGCAGAAAACTGAGATGTCACTTAGATACCATAAAC